>OMKX01074663.1:0-18282 GCA_900302425.1 Brosme brosme
CTAAACTCTGTATTATGTTTTTGTATTTTTGAAATGACCAGAAATAGAGGTCCACACTTGGTCGATGAAAACCGATAGTCCCCTGTTGGTAAAGTAAACGTGTATGTGTGTGTGTGTGTTTGCGTGTGTGTGTGCGCGTGTGTGTGTGTTTGCGTGTGTGTGTGTGTGTGTATGTGTGTGTGTGTGTGTTTGCGTGTGTGGGTGTGTGTGTGTGTGTGTGTGTTTGTGTGTGTGTGTATTTGAGTGAGTGAGTGAATGTGTGTGTGTGTGTGTGTGTGTGTGTGTTTGATTGGTTTTGTGTGTGTGTATGTGCGTGTACGTTGTGAAATCAGTTTTGGTTTTGTCCCGTGTGCAGGAAATTCTGCCAAAACTAAATAATGATCTAACGCAGTCTACTCTTGTTGCATGCATTGTTTTATTGTATGACCTCAAAGCAGCTGTTGGCCAGCTCGGGTCCTCCTGTAGAGTTCAGGGCCGTCTGCATGTCCATGTGTTAGGACAGGCATGGATGAGGACTGGAAAAAATAGAAAAAGTTGGGAAGATAAAAAAGGGATGAAGACTCTGGGCATGTCGCTGGCCGGTGCTGCATGGCTCCACGAGGGCTGAGCTCTGACAGCAGGGGGCTGCAGTCCCCCGTCCTCAGTCCATTGGGGGGTGGAGGGGGTCCAAGGCACGGGGTTATACTTGCCCTCTGCCCTCTATACTTGCCTATATAAGAGGACCTCCCTGCATCCGTTTGATAAGTCAAAATGACTGCCTATTAAAGACTTATCTAAAACAAGCTACAATGCAGGCCGTTTCGATATGCTTTCCATAGTGTTGCAATGCATTAATGTAGACGTTGAAGGAAAATGTTAACATTCTCAAACATTTAAAGTACAAGAGATTGAATCAATTCTAAAGGAATGACAATCCGCTCTATCATACTTACCCCAACAAACGGGAGAATTGCAATAGTTGGACAATACTACATTTTCCATTTGGCAAACAGTGAAATAAGCTCTCAGTTATTGTACTTACAGTATAGGAGGGCTCAACTCAAGGATGAAGGACTGCTTAGCCAATCGACCCTACAAACCCATAGTCTTATGATCAAACACTAACAGAATTGTCAGAGCAAAAACAATGACTTTTGCAGTTGTTTTTATATCAAAAATCTTTAAAAGTCTGTATACATGGGGTTCATGGTGAGACAATTTAAAAAGGAGGAAAAGAGCAAAAACTTTTCAATGCAAATATTATATACGTTACGACAATTTACCTTACTGTCCTGGAAAAGAACAGCACAAAAAATATATACTACGATGCAACATTTCTTGCGGCCATAATTTCGGAAAAATATCTTCAAACAAAAGAGACACACATACTTGCTTACCGCTTTTCTAAACTCGCCTGTGGGGGAGGAAGTGTCTATGATGGCAGAACAGTGCATACTACCTCAACAAAGATCAACAAACCAGGCAAGATTAAAGAAACAACACAACGCCAGAGTATTGCAGTTAATGCATGAGTCATACAAGAGTCAATGCAAAAGGTCTCCCAACGACAAAAACATCTGCCCAATTCTAAAGAAGCGCTCGCACGGAACAACATGTCTAATGAACTCTGGATCACGGCATGGACGCAACAAGTCTACTAGACAGCCATGAAACTGGTTGCCAAAAGATGAGGGAGAGAGAGAGAGATACAGAACAGTACAACTTAAAGTCAGCCATTTTAGAGAACTACAAAAATAACCAGGGCCTGAATTTGAAGCTTTTTTTGATTCACCCACACCCCCCCTCCCCCACAGCAAAACAAGAGCATACACGATATAACATCAACCCCTCCACTAAGCATCCCAACTTACCAACACAGGAGGTTTCATTTCGTTTTATTGCAAAACACAACAGGGAATAGCATTTAAAACTGAGATGATATACATGGCAATGGCTACAATTTAACATGAGTTCTAACCACATTGTGTGTAGATACAGGCCTGGAATGACCATCACTAAAAACAAAGCATTTACAAGATAAGTAAAGGAAAACAAAAAAAGGAGGACATGTTCGCCGGGCGCGCGGCCGTCTACGTGAACACCTTCAAACCAAGGAAATTTAAGATCTTCATCAAGGCGTCTGCATCCAAACATTTAACAAAGGATTTGTTTCGACAATGAAGCATTTACTTTATGTCCACCTCACATTACTGGCCCTGCCCAGAAGAAATACATAGAAGATACATTGCATGTTAACAGCAGAAACACTGGGCGCAGCTTCCCACAAAAGAAAATAATGCCTGTATGGAGAGGAAGCGGTGTGGTTAGGTGAGCTGCGCTGCAGCCTCTGGCGGCACCGCGGGCCGACCCTGATGGGGGGGAAGGGGGTTAAAGCCAGGGGGAGAGATGGCTTACACGCAGTTTCTTTAGGAGAACACCAGGGTCGGAGATTAGGGGAGGGGGGCGGGGGAAGGTTAGTAGAAGACACTTTCAAAACATAACGTACAGCAGAGAGGAGGGAACGGGGATGGGAGGGGAGGGTGTGAAGACGCGGGCACAGGTTATTAAACGAGGCATACCTGGGGGGCTTGGGGGGCTCCGCCCATGGCCTGTGGGCTGGCGGTGCCGTAGTAGGCGGCCTGCTGGCGGTAGTACTCGGCCCAGGCGGCGCTGTAGTCGGGCTGGCCCCCGGGCTGGGAGGCGGCGGCGGCCGCCGTGGCCTGAGGCGCGGCTTGACCTTCGAGGGCAAAAATGGGGAAAATAATTACACGTTGGGTCAACCAACCGTACGCCTGGCTCAGCTGACTTTTACGCAACATTTTGGCAGCTGCAGTTGTAGCCTATAGTTTGTTTTTTTACTGATGACAAATCTTTCACTTGCAAGGTTTTGTGAGACGGGGAACGAACCCACCACTGGTGCTGTGAGTGGCGGGACAGAAACCCTCTACGTTGCTCTGGGGCCGCTGTGGGGGCGGCACTCTACTGTGGTGAGGGTGCCGCCGGAGAGCACAGCTGCCCATTGGATTGGTGTTTTTTTTAAAGTAACAGGACTGGTACATGCAAAAGTGTTGTTGCCAATACTCCGCCATTTTGTGATGACTCGATAAGGGTTGTAGTAATGTAAAATCCTAAATTTAAAAAAGTTGATACACCTTAACCTAGGCTAATCAAAACTTTGTTTTGCCATGTTTAACATGAGAAACGCGGTGGGAGTCTCAGCACCCCATAGTGACAAATATTTTCACGATAAATTTCTCAACAATGAGCAAAACACCATTACTACCAATAACACTCCTCTGCTCCCATACTTCCGAAATGGAGGCGGTCATAGCGATGTGATGCACGATGTACATGCCCTATAGTGGATGCTGCCATGAGCGCAGCATGTCACTCTGGTTCACAATGGTGGAGACTAAATTTGAGGCAAACAAGGAACAGGTCCCACCTTGCTTCTTATAGTAATCCTCCCAGGCTTTCGTGTAGTCCTGGGGCTGCTGACTCTGTTGGCCTGCAGAAGGGAAACAACCGTTACACAAGTGCATTCGTCAATCACCATCAATTCCACTAGTTCTCAGGCCCACGGCCCAGTAACCTTAACTACAAGAGTCATTCAAAAGGGTTGTGTTTGATCCGATTTATATGGGAACAGGGTCACGCAGCGCATCGTTCCTTCAGAAGGGGTTGTGTTTGCATTACAACAGTACACTTTGATCAGATTAGATGGAAACAGGGGGACCCAGCACCTCAAGTCCAGTACATGTGAATATACAGCATTAGTAGATAATGGCGGTGGGGACAAGACGGTACTCTACCACTTGTGCCCGGAATGAGTTCTAGGGTTAGTTGTAGGGACAAGCACTGCTCTAAATCAAATTAAAAGGGGTGTGAGAGTCTTCAAATCCAAGTGCTGAAAACAAAAGCAAACCATTGTGACAGTCTAAACAGCGCGGGCTAGGAGATTTAAAAACCCAGGTGGCAGCAGGCAGCAGGCTGTTCCGGATCCACGCGCCCGGCAGCTGTTTCTCTGGTGATAAGCAACACAAAGGGGCCCGGCTATGGACACCCAGTAGCGGTTTAGACTGCCTCTCAGTAGGACGTGTACACTGGAGCTACGGTGATATACCCGTTTTCTTGTAATATTCCTCCCAGGCCTTGGTGTAATCTGCCTGTCCACTCTGACCTGGCGCCTGCGGGCCACCTGTTAAAAATGGTAGAATGTGATTGGTCACCATTCCCTTATGGAAAAAATAAAAAAGGAATTAAATGGTATTATACCCTCCACCTGCTCAGGTCAGGGTCTCAGACCTAGAAAGTGAGGGAAACTAACCTGGACGTGGGGGGAGGGGGGGGGCAATGGAAAGAGTAAAGGCCAAATCATAAAAAAGGGAGGTGCTCTGCTAAGGAAGGAAGAAATTTAGACAGGTTACCAATTGAACACTGGTCAAAAAGAGAAAGACCAGCCGACACGGGAGGCAGGTGTGGCAAGGCAGGGCTGCTACACTGCGCTACTCTGTCCAAGCATATGGGGCCCTCCTCTACAGAGACCCAGGAGCCGAGACACTCCCCCGGGAAGGTGCGGTGGTGGTTACCTTGGCCGTTGGACTGCGTGGTGCCGGGGGCTCCGCCGGTTGGGGTCATGGGCGCCTGGGGCTGCTGGCCGTACTGGGAGTAGTAGGCCGCCCACGCCGCAGCGTTTGCATCAGCAGCAGCTTTGTCTGGACATGTATCGTGACCAAGAGCAGAACATAAGAATCGACCCATAAAAGATACCGTGTTGACAGGGTGCATAGTTCATGCCTCTGCAGTTAATGCGTCAAGGCCATGATGAGATTTTGGTATGGGCTAATTAGCATTGAATTTCCACATGTGCTGCTCATTCTACATCAATAGGTTAAAATTCTTTATGGATTTGTATTGTTGACATACACATTAAACCCATTCAAACCCATTCTTTAATTATTATTTTTTAGAAGCTACAGCAAAAGCAGGGACTCACTGGGGTCAGGCTGGCCCTGCTGCCAGTGTGGGAAGCCGTTGCCCCATCCCTGAGGCTGGTAGGGGGCAGGAGGACCACTAGGGGGGAGAGAGAGAGCGGGGAGAACAATCAGAATCAAAGCTTCAGCACCTTCCTTGGTGGATAAACCAAACGGCTGGAGTAAATGAAAGCAAAGCGGAACAGGGTACTCACTGTGGACCAGGGGGCCCCTGGTTGTAGGGTCCGGGGTTGTAGGGCCCCATAGGAGCACCAGGGGGGCCGGGTGGTCCGGGGGGTCCATGAGGACCAGGACCTCCGTGAGGACCAGGTGGACCATGTGGTCCTCCCATTGGAGTGACTGGACACTAAAACGAAAAATCCCGGACGCATTGTTATTTGCTGATACTTTTCCGATTGCTCTTAAAAAGTGATATGGGGAAAATCCGTTTGCATGGGCAACATAAAGTCACAAAAGGTGCATCACCAGGCCATAACTCTTCATAACCTAGCAGTTACTCTAAGCAACATAGGAAGCACTCTTATGTCTTACCCCGATCTTCTCCTCCACTAGCTGCCTGGCGTAGTCTATCTGCTGTGGGGAACCGCGCACGGTGAACATCTTAATGTTGGGGTCTGCGTTGGGCGGAGGGTTCCTCTGGAGTTCGATCCTGGCCCCAGACTGCTGGCTGATGCCCTTGATCGTCTCGCCCCCTGGATAACAAAAGGACGGCCTGTTAATACCACAAACCTAACAGAATACCAAAAAAACCAAAAACATTTCCCTCTGAACAATCCCATTCCTTCGTCAAACGCTAAGGAGCAGCGGGACCCTTACCCTTGCCGATGATGAGGCCGGTCTTCATGGTGGGGACAGTGAAGGTGAACTCCTGCAGGCCTCCGGGGGGGCCCATGTTCCAGTTGCCCTGGCCGCGCCCCGGCCCCTGCCGCCCCCGTGACCCGGGGGCCCGCCGGCCTGGACGCTCCTCAGCAGGTCGGAGATGATGTCGGCTGCGTGTTGGGCCTGCTCGGGCGGGCCCATGATCTGGGCTATCCTCTCCGGCGTGGTGCCGTCGTCCTGTTTGAATTGGATGCGGACGCCCGTGTCGCTCTGTATCTTCTTGATCATCTCGCCGTTCCTCCCGATGACGATTCCGACCGCGAACCTGGGCACCGGGACCTGGGGGGGGGACATTAACGAGCCACCGCGGTCAGGAGAAACCACGTGTCACCCCGTGCCCGATGTAAGTAGATGAGGGAAATAGAAAACGATTTTACTTACTTCAATGTTACTTACATCTAAGCTGTCGCCACCCAACCTAGAGCCATACTCCCCCCTCTGCTCTCTGAACCCCTGGTCTCTGATCAGCTCCATCACCAACTCTTTGGCTTGCTGAAAGACACATTGATAATTAGTACAGGTGATAATGCCTCGGCATAATGCCACTAAGGGTAGGGCCAGGTTGCATCGAATTCACATTTGGTAGGACCACCAACCTGAACTTTGAAAAGTTCCCCAGAAATCCGGAGAGGTTTGTCTGCGCCTGTGTTTTGAGGTCCCTCCTGGATCATGACCATCTTAACTCCGGCCCTTTCCTGGTTGATGTAAAATATACAAAGGATGAGGCCATGTCGGAGATAAATAGAGACATTAAGACGTATTGTTTAGCATTCCAGAAACTTGACTAACCTGAAGGCTTTTAATGGTTTCCCCTCCCTTGCCAATGACCAAGCCAGCTTTAGAAGCAGGGACCATGATCTCCTGAACAGACATGCCGGGGCCGTCGTTGTGGTGGAATGCTGGCGTTGGGCGACCCTTCTCCACAATCTCTGTGAGGAGCCTCTTCGCAGCCCTATCAGGAGTTTGAAAAGACATTAGCTTATGCTACCAACCAATGTGATGACGTCCCAACTTGAAAAAAACATGTCAAGGAGAAAACTTACTGGATGGCGTCTGGTGATCCCGTCAATGTTACCGATCTATCGGGCATGCCGCCGCTGTCTACATGACAAAAAGAGAAGGGTTGGTGTACAAGTTCGTACCCATCCCTGGTATGAAGCTAAACATGTAAATGCAGAAGTAAATTTACCTGGGGCAATCTGTATTTTACATCCAGATTCCTGCTGCATACGGGATATCTGCTCTCCGCCTCTCCCAATAACTGAAATTGTTCGGATAAAGGCGTTAAAAAACTAAAAAACGCAAACGTTTTCCTGAAAGGGTACACTAAAAGTCATTACAAATTACTATAAATTTATTTTACTCACTGAATCCCACCATGCCATCAGGAACCTTGAAGTCCTCCGATGCAGACCTAGGCAACAATGAAATAAATTACGATTAGGGGTTGAGAAACATAAGAAGTCTGAAGTCAGAAGTCATAAGTGGAATACAAAGTTTAGTGGAAAATATTGCCCCTATATTTACCTTGGGGGACCACCCATTCCACCCATTCCACCTGAGAAGGCTGTAAAACAAAGGAGCATGAAGTCAGAAGACATGTCGTCTATAAAAGGTCGTAGAGGTCAAACGTACAGTATTTTCGATTAAAGTTACAGAAATGAAACTTACGGTCACTAGGTGCCACTTTCTTTGTCTCTGGTTGGTCTGTGGAAGAGAAACAGCTAACATGAGTACATGCATATTCCCTCATAATCCCACTACTTACATACAAGGCCAGGCTTCACCGAACCCCAGGAACAGATGCACATTTCTGAAAATTGTATGCTGGCATTGCCTTAACTGAATATGGTTAGAAGTCACAGGGAGTTTCTATTCATTAGGTGTGCATACAAATACCACTTCAAACGAAACTACCTACACTGCCAAAACAATAGTCTCATCCAGTCTTCATTCAAAGGGTTCCCAAGTTGTATTATAAAATATAACAATGTATTTTCTAATAAAGAGTTAAATCTTCAGTAGTGCATCTATAATGCATCTTAACGAATGCATCGATACGTCTTCATTATGCTTAAGGCATCAATTCTTCCAACAAGTAATTCTGCCAGTTCCAAACCCGCCCTCTTTTGCTACTCCAGCTTCAAACAGTCATCAGGAACAGGAGAACTCCAACAACAACGCACCATACAATAGAGTAGCCCACGTTTAAATACACAACTTTGAGAGATTGAAAAAGGAGTCACACAGCGTTACTTAATGTACAACACGTAGAAAGCCAAAGCGTGTGGATCTCGAAATACACTACCTTTGTCACAATTCATACAGGCAAGCATGTTAAGTGGGGGGAGAACTATCAATGTATCAATTTAGGCCACTGACCTATATTGAGGTTAGGCATGGGAAAATACCCACCAGCATCTTCCAGGGGCCTTTTCTGGCCTCCGTAGCCAAACTCGTTTGTTGTAGGTGCAGCAACGCCATCGACTCCGATCTTGGCCGCGATCTATAAATGAAATAAATTAAAACAATTGCATTAACCCGACTGATCGTTAACATTGAAAGGTAGAACGCCGCGAAAGGCGGCCTACATGGTTTCCCGGAAGTCGGAACCAACAAAAGAATGCAGTTACTTCCATGTTAGCAAGCAAGCTAACAAATTGCGTCGTTGCATAGACAGGATTTAGCAAACGCGTATCCGAACGGATCATTACAAACTTCAAATAATTCAGTTTGCATGCTGTTGCATTTTTAAACACCATTTTCCATTAAAGATAGCTGGATAATAAACGATAGCTGAACCAATTTAGGTCCCTTCCACTAGCCTGCATGACGTTAGCAGGTAAGCTGACGCGGTCCTTTTTAGGCATTAAATACTACCATTTTTAAACCTAACTTCGAAGTCGCAAGTGGAGGAAAAATATAGGAAAATCGTATACCTGTCTCGCTCGTTGAAGCGCGTCTTTAAACGCGTCGTTCATGCCAGCAGGAGCATTAGAGGACGGGGGAGCCACGTTCGAGTAGTCTGCCATAGCTGGTGCTCTTTCTCCTCTCGTGCCCGGCGATAGAAGATGGCCGTTTTCATTCCGCCCAATCTCGCGCTCAAATACGACTCATCGCGAGCTCTCACGGAGATGCCGTTCCCCAATAACCCCCCGTTGCTGGTCGTGACCGATCATTGATAACGTCGATACCTCTTACTATTCTTCCACGATCGATACCAACGACTTTTATACATAACAATGCAATATAAATCGACCTCTATCGAAGTAGTCTGTAGTACGTTCTTATTGTGTGTCGTATATCAATGCATCCAAACTGGGTTAGAAAAAGAAGGGGAAAACAGACATGGTCTTATTAAAATAAAGGAAATAAGAAAGAACTGTAATGTTCCACATCACTTTATGCCTTGTTGAAATGTCTGTCCCAAAAGTCGGAGATGTTCATAGGTTACATTCATTTTCACAGAGTTCAAATATTGCATCCACCCGTCAGGTTACAGCACTGTTCGTTACACTCCAAATTATTCACAGGACTTCAAGATAGAGTATAGCTTGTATTAATAAAGGAACTGAAACCAGCCTATATCCTTTATGATCCTAAATATGGATATCACACGATCACATCCTGCTGGCCTTTGACACAAACACATTTTCCCTGATCACCATGAATAAAATAAATGTATAACTCAGGTCCATGTGGAGTCAAACAGAACTTCTAATTTCCTGGTTAACGTGTAGTTCAGCAGAGCGCATGGAACTGCCCTGATGAAGCTTGCTCCCATGCCGTTGTAATATCCTCTCAGTCCGTGCCTTGCGTAGATTCCAGTAAATCCTTGTAATACACTTGAGGTGGGACTTGAAACCGCACAGAAAGCTGGAAGACAGACACACCAAATATGAAACAATATGTCTTATGTTTAAACAAAATATGCAGCTTGGCTTGAATCTTTAATTTAGCCATTCATAAACCAATCATATAAAATAAAGTGTGAAATAAAGCTTAAATAATGCAAGAACAATTCCGCAGTGCAGAGCTACATACTGCCAATGTACACAGGCATTCACATCCGGGTCTGTATATTAGTCCAAATTAAATCTTAATGTGAGAGCTACCCTGGGCCTGTTGCTGTGTTCGTATGACCGCCAGCGGGTAGCTGGTAACTTGTCCAGAGGCAAAGGCAACGAAGCTGAAGAAAAAGAGCTGGGAGTCGCTGTTGTAGGACGGATCATTCATGGCCCAGTTCACAATGGTCTGTAATAAGGAAAGCAAATTCAGTTATCTGGTGTATTGTTTAGGACCTCTTTTTAACCTTTTTAACCTTCCAGCCCCTGGAACCAGGCAAAATTGATTCACCTAGGCATTTTTCTCTTTATGTCTCTGTGTGATTTGTTTTACAACGTTTATCCTCTGTATAAGAATGTTATTGTGTACAGACATTCATAATGACTGCACATTTGATAATTAAACACTTTGACTGACTTTTAACCGTGCCTTCCAAAAAAGCCAAAACAAAGCCCAAAAAAGCTAGCTTGATCCCGGTGTTCACGTTGTGGGCTCACCTGATGTACGGCACACTCCACGCCTGCGTACGGGATCATGCAGAGCAGGCTGGGCTTGAACCCCCTGTAGAATGACGCCAGCGACTCGTTGCGGTAGACTGAGCGTGCGCACTCCACCATGCCATTGTAGGTGCCACTGTGCTGCAGGTTCAGCCTCACCTTTAAGACCTATACAGTGGAGTCATCAGCTGTTAGAAAGCTAACCACAACCCAAAGTTTGAACCTGCACTATGTCCCTTTCCTGCTGCAGCTATTTAGTCCATAAAACAAATATCAGAAATATACATTTTCCAGATTATATAATATATATACAAATATTGTCGCAACTCTAGCCACTGGAAGCTGCAGATGATAGGTAAACTCTTATTGTGTGATGAAAAGGTTATTTAAGTCATGTATTCCAGTGTATGAATGTATTACTCCCAATGATACATTTTATTTTGTACATTTAAATACATATGTACATATTTTTCACCAAATTACATTGTTACTACCAAGCAACCTGTAAACTTCATTTATATGCAATAGTGAGGAACAAAGCTTTTTCGCCTATTCCTAACCTTAACCCCTAACAACACTGTGTAGGAATAGGCTGTCCCATAATGTTATTATTACATATTAGGTACATGCTGGTACATTGTTTAGGTGCATAGGAGGACTGGATACCTCTAAAGGGTAGAAGACAGCATGGGCAAAAGCACCAGAGCCGCAGCCCAGGCCAAACCGCTGCTGTACCGACAGGCTTTCCTTGGTCCTATCCTGGGTGTACATCTTCATCTAGGGAATGCAGTGGAGGAGAGAAATACAGTTGCCACACTGTGATGGCAATTCATCAATGGGGTGACTGTTTTCATAGACCAAGAGGACAAGGGGTGTGTAGAGGCCAGATGACAGTTTAATGGGCAGAATCTCCAAAAAGAGGAAATTAATTGTTTTTGTGAGTGTCTATGTGTGTGTCTGTGTCCGTGTTTGCGTGTGAGTGTATGTGCGAGTGCACATTGTGTACTTGTGAGCTAGCTACATGTCCTTAAGTATTCACACCAGAGCATTTATCATGCACTGTAGAGTGAACTGTGTGCACTAGTGAACCAGCAGGTAGAAGACCATGTCCTTTAGTATTCACACCTGGGCGTATATCATGCACTGTAGAGTGGACTGCGGCGTTCCCTTCAGCACGTTGACGACGTTTCCTTGCCACATCGACCGAAGCCCGCCCGCCCTCTGCTTCGCAAACACCTGTGCAAACGTATTTGATCCATGGACCTGCATACCAACAAAGAGTAGATGCATGAAAACAACTGGTGTTTAGGCAAATATTCATGTACGGAAAACTTTTCTCAGTGACAAAAGGAGACATGCAAAAGTATGTCCACAAGTACACAAATACAGATCGTAAATAACTTTGAGAGAACCGTTCATGCAGAGAAAAGACAGAAATAGTGTTAATAGTTTTGTTGGAACAGCTTTTGGTGTTTACTTTCAGCGTTTCATCTCGCACTTGAAGAAACAGATCCTCTGCACTTTCACTAGATCTGTGTGACTATCCCGGTGTCTCTGCCAACCTTATGCTGCTATCTAAGGATTTTCATGCTGATACGGATCAGGGACCTGCAGCTGGGTCTTCAGTCGGTCGATGGGGGCCGTGACCGTTCGAGACATGGCGTCCGCCAGTCCCGCCGCAAGAACGAACCTTCGCCACATCCCGGAACCCGACATCCCTTCTGGAAACTCCAAGGACAGAGGACGGCTCTCACCCACGTCAAAAACCTGCAATGATGATATATTTAATTTTTTTGGTCTATTTTCCCATATTGTGGGTCAATGTGGGCCTTTACAAATGTGAAAAATAATACTTATCTTTGCGTGGTAGACCTATTCCAAACTCAGGTGGTTCTAGTGCTAATCATATGGTAAATTTTAGGCGAATATCACAGTCTTACCAAACTGTGTTTCCAAGACGACACCAGTTCACCAATGTCTTCTGCTGGGTTGAGAATGATATGCTGTAGGAATTCCCCCCAGTCCACCGTCATAGAGTTGTCCTTGTCCATCCTAAAACGAAAGTGCCATCTTCATTGGTTAATTTACAAATTCACCAGCAACTCACAGACTATTATTACTGTACTGTGTAGCTTGTGAGCCATTATTCCCTATTCCCAATGAATGCCAATGGAAATAGGAAATAGCAAGAGAGCTTGCCACTGTGACACAGTTTTAAACAATGAGTACATTTATGTAATTCACTTTTTCTTTTTGTCTAATAATTATTTGAGGGGGAAAAAGTCTTACATTTGTATTATTCTTTTTGCATTCGGCTTTGAAATGATCACTCCTAACTCCTTAAACAAACATATGATATCGTCCTGGTCAATCAACCCTGATCAGAGAAGAGATGATATGAGTACACAAGTCCAATATAAGGATATTTTACAAAGCTCTTTTCTTTATGTATAATGTTCATTGTTTGTTGTTCATTGTTTGTTGTTCATTGTTGTTCATTGTTTGTGTCCTGTATAGAGCCCAACTGATTTTTTGTCGGTTACAAAGTTCTGTGGCAGGCTATGAAAGTGTAAGAATTTGTCAGTACTGCATTCCGTTCACCCTGTTCATGCCATGGCTACTCACCACACTTGTTCTTGTCAAGATCATGGAAGTGAATTTTCCATTTTTTCTCCCTGTCCGTCATGTAATGGAGGAATTCATTGTAATCCAATCGACCATCTTTGTCTTGGTCGTAACCATCAATGATGTTCTGTTGAAGTAGTCTGTGTTAAGGCTCATCCATCAGTAGCATTTTAGCTTAATAGCACAAGCTTGTATTATCATGGTGATCCTTAGCCTACCTTAACCTTCTTCTCAGTGGGTAGGATTCCAGATTTCTTCATCTCATTGTGAAGCTCTTCCACTGATATGAAGCCATTGTTATCCTTATCTAGTTTAACAAATAAACCACGAAAGTGATCCATGATTTATTTGAAATGGTAGCTTTAGAATTTCTCCAAAATAAGAACATTTAGAAAATGAATACAAAAATGTCGCTGTTGATTGACCTCCGTATACAGACGCTGAGTCATTGACATGGCTTTGGTCTATGGCACTGCGGTAAAGGCCTATCTGTTCTATTGCTCTCCATCCCTGAAGAAGAGCACACACCTTACTGTAACCACCCATAGCGCATAGTCTCCACCAGGTGTCCCTGTTGTTTTAAATTACTAAAATGCCCATGCCCAAACCCTTTTGTAGGCTATAATAATTATGTAATGATAATCATAATTTCTTTGTCACAGAGCTTATTTTGTTTGTTTGGAGTTTTTACTTTAGTTTTAATATTGTTACTCTTATTGACGATTCATATTATTGCCCTGTACTTTCCTGTCTCGTATTAATAAAGAATGCAATATCTTTATTAATAAAAAAAAAACATCAGCTTTTCTCATTTGTAAACAACACAATTTGTTCTGATGAAACCATTCTGTCGACCAGTTGGCGCGAGGAGGAAGGCATGGGGTATAAAAGGTCCAGACGTTTTCTCGTCACAAGTTTGCGTCCGCCGAAACACACGCACTACAGCTGTTACCAATGTCTGATCATGTCACGTCCACATTTTTTTTATTGAACTACAGTAACTCGTTGTTGCACCTGGGGGGGGGGCTTTCCAAAGGGTAAATGTGTAAATGACGTGCCTCAGCACTCGCTTTCTAGAAAGTGCGCCTGAATTCCAGTGTTCAGCCCGGACGCAGGGGAGTGCGTAATGGCTATTTAGAGAGGGTACCACGTCACGGATAAATAACACAAGGGTACACGGGGTTTATGAACAGCCTCCGGACGATAACAGTCCCAAGTCACCCTCTTTCTCTCGTGGTTTTAATAGCGAGTAGTTGGCCTACCAAAGCTATAGCGGTACATCTACTGCCGCCATATCACAACGCTATATCTTGATTCATTTTCCTTTGGGACTGACAGCGCCCGTCGACCGCGCCGAGTAGCTGCTTTTCCACGCGAGGACGTTTTTGGGGGGAAAATGGGGAAAGATTACTATAAAATATTGGGGATTACTAAAGGAGCCGCGGATGAGGACATCAAAAAAGCATACAGAAAGCAGGCCTTGAAATGGCACCCCGACAAGAACAAGGCAGCCAATGCCGAGGAGAAATTCAAGGAAATCGCCGAGGCGTATGAAGTCCTTAGTGATCCCAAGAAAAGGGAGATTTATGATCAGTACGGAGAGGAAGGTAATGTTTCTATAAACACATCTACATCGTTGCTGGGGCATGGCAAGTTATTTGTGATAGCCTATTAAAAATAAGATATGGCTACCAAACTCGTAATGGAACTAAATCTCTGGCCTATAAATCATCCTTCCCGAATTATCGCTAATCGAAGTCTAAAAGTCTACCTAGATGGAAGACCGACCTAGATCCTGTTTATGACGCTCATCTCCGTTATTCCTGTTAGAGAAAACTGTCGGTCTACGTTCAACAGATGTGGAGCTTGATAATGAAGTAGCTGCAACTGTTCCTATACCTTCTAGTTCCTTTACATTATATCTGTTTTGAATGTCGTTTTGCTGCCATACACCACTTTCTGTTGAACAGCGCACGTAGTTCAGTTTCCTGGCATGACTGCTCCCAGTAGCCTACTGACGGTTCCCACCAATCTACAACCAGACTAGGTTCTGTATAAGGAATGCTACCCTAGGCTACTGGAAGACGTTCTTACGTTCCATTAGGTAGAATAATAATACGAATAAAAACCTTGATAAACTAAAACGATATAATATTGTTTTATGAGGTAGGCCTAACTCAAATGTCATATATCATCTATAGCCTAACTGTAAGTAATAATTACAATACAATAACTTATATTCAAGTGGAAAGGCGTTTCATTCCTAATGCATTCATCTCTTAATGCTAAATTAGCCTCAAACATGTTTTAACTACAGCTATGTGATTGTTCAATGTCCCCCTTGATGATGCGATGTCATACTTCAGTACAATGACTCCACCCAAACATTCCCAGTTGCACCTGAAATTCCAGAAACACCTGAGAATCCATGAATCTGTTATCTTCATCAAAAAAGAAGATAACAGATTCTACATGATGGGAAAATACAGATAGGATCAACATAGAATGAGCTTTCTCAAAATTAAAAAGGACTCACAATCTGTGGTTTTATACATAAACTAGTGGTTCATGAAATAAATAATACTTCATATGTCATTAAATACAACTTAACCATGGTGACACATGAAGTAATGGCTGCAGAGAAGTCCCACACAGTGAAGGTTTAATGCATGTAGGCCTGGCTTGTTCCATCCGTGTTTCTGTCTCTTAGTAGGCTCAGGTTTAAGGTTATGTCTTTTTATAAACTGAGTGCATCACATTTATGAATATGACATAACCAGGTTTAGAGTAGGCTGTTGACTGTGATACATGTAAAAGTAAGATATTTGCTTTGAAATACAGTGTTCAAGTATGAATACACACCCAACAGTGGAATTACTCAAGTATACAAATGCCTCAAAACTCAACATAAAATCATACGCTTTCTAAATGAGTGACATGGTTGTTTGACAAGTGTTACTTGTCAAATACACATTAGAATGTATGGTTAACCCAACGCTAAACATTACCATTAAAATATGCAAAAACATAACGAAAACATCGAGCAATGTTTTCATTTCGCAGTAATTTCTTTATAATACTGCATACTCTCAAAAACAGATCAAGTCTCACAACACAAGTCTTGGCTACGACCCTGACGGCAGACCTATTGTCTTTCTCCCACTTCACGTCAGGTCTCAAGGGAGGCAACGGCCCCAGCACCGACGGTCAGGGCAGCAACTTCACCTACACCTTCCACGGGGACCCGCACGCCACCTTCAACACGTTCTTCGGCGGTGCCAACCCCTTTGAGATGTTCTTCGGCCGTAAGGCCAACGGGCGTGGTGGTGGCGGCGACGACGACGACATGGAGGTGGACGGCAACGACCCCTTCGGCTCCTTCACCAGCTTCAACATCAACGGGTTCCCCCGCGAGCGACACGTGGGCGTGGGCGGCCAGCAGCAGCAGCAGCAGCAGGGGCAGCGGCGCAAGCAGGACCCGGCCATCCACCACGAGCTGAGGGTCTCCCTGGAGGAGGTCTTCCACGGCTGCACCAAGAGGATGAAGATCTCCCGCAAGAGGCTCAACCCGGACGGCAGGACGGTACGCCACGAGGACAAGATCCTCACCATCGAGATCAAGCGGGGTTGGAAGGAGGGCACCAAGATCACGTTCCCCCGCGAGGGCGACGAGTCGGCCAACACGATACCCGCCGACATCGTGTTCGTCATCAAGGACAAGCCACACCCGCAGTTCAGACGAGAGGGCTCGGATATCGTGTACGCGGTGCGCGTCAGCTTAAGACAGGTAAGGCGTTCGGGAAGGTGACAACACCGTTTACAACACATGATGCGTTTCTAAACGTTTGTTTGCGTTGTCGATTTGCACATTCATTATGTTTTTCGGGTTATTTGATATACCAGATGGATCCATCGCTCACTGACCATTATTTTCAGCACTATGGATTAGGGTTGTATTATACATTCAAATACATACACGAGCCATTTGACGGGTCGGTAGACATTTGAGTGAGATGTTTATTTTTTAAATTGGTTTCCAATGAGTATAAATACACACACACCCTTCGGGAGCTTGTTATGTCATCTGAATCATGGAGGGGTGAGAAATAAGATCGGCCACACTGTGAGACAGAATGGTAGAGGCTCGCCCACACACAGACATGTGCAAAGATGTACTAATATGGCCTCTGGCACACTCGAAAACGTGTAGGCCTTTAGTTCTCAACACCTCATCCCAGAATGTAATAATATCTAGACTATTCAAAAACAGACCTCAGGCCTGCCCTGCGTGATGATTCGGGCTGGAAATGCATTAAAAAGAACAAAGCTGTTATTTAGCCTGTGAACCATGTCGTACGACCGGACTTCGGGTCCTAAAGGGACGGTGAGGGGAGCTGTACATGACTCATTACTTTCTCTAAAGTGTTTAATAGAACACAGTGTCCCCAATGGGAACCAACAGCAGTGAGCAATTGACTAGCTGCTGCCACGCTCTCACGCGACTAAGCTACTACTTCCATCTACGGCGTGCTGTGTTTTCAGCAATGTTTTAGCGTTGTGTACCAGGGGCAGATTTCTCAGTGAATAGTATCAGACTACAACTTCTATTATTCCCCTCAATATTCCATCCAGTGGTTTTCGACCATATATGACCTGACACTGACACATTATATTGTACTAATATCCATATAGCATCCCAAATACATAAGGATTTGAGTTCATTACAATTTCACTTTACTGGTGAGGCCTACAGGTGGGTCGCTGGCTATGGAATATGTGTAGAAATCCATTCCAATATATTCATAACATCACAGTGAAGACCCCATTCAAATGAACCATTAACACTACCCCTGTGTCGTTACAGTCGCTGTGCGGCTGTTCGGTCACCGTGTCCACGATAGACGGGAATACGTGCAACATGAAGATCACGGACGTCATCAAGCCCGGCATGAGGCAGATAGTGGCCGGTCAGGGTCTCCCTCTGCCCAAGAACCCCGAGCAGAGGGGCGATCTGGTGGTGGAGTTTGACGTGAACTTTCCAGAGACTCTACCTAGCAATGCCAAGGACGTTCTGAAACGCCACTTACCTGCCTGAGAAGAGGAGGGGAAGAAACGAAAGAAGAAGGACATGGACGGAACAAGGGGTCATGTCTAAACACCAGCGCCGCACCAGCCAAAATCACACAGACAAACACACACACACACACGCACATAGTTTATAAACACAGATAAACACAATAAGG
>OMKX01074671.1:0-15518 GCA_900302425.1 Brosme brosme
ACACACACCTCTACGCGTCCTTTTCATATAATCTCTCAGCTCTTAAGTCATTCAATGACACTCACCACTGTCTATTACTAAATCAGCATCCTAATGTTGTACCGCCTTTAGTAACAATAATGATGTATGTTTGGTACCAAGAGATTTGAGGCCGTAAGACGTCAGCCCACAGCCCTGCAGTACCAGCCTGGAGAGGCAGGTGGCGTGGGAGAGCGAGGGCGCCAGCTGTCCAAACCCTCCAGAGTCTGACTCCAGGGTGTCCTCAGCGAGCAATGGGTTACCAGACACGTCGAGGACACACAGCCTGGGCAAGCTGCTCGCCATGTCCCCTGGAGAGACGGAGTACATCACAAACCACATCATGCAGGGACCAGGAGGAGCTGGTTAGGACGCCTAAGCATCTGTTAAGGGTCTTGGGCCTGCAGTCCAAAATTTGTTTGTGGTTAAATCCTCTTGGAAGCCTTTGACTACACAACTTGTTGTATTGTCACCAGATCACCATTGGATAAGCATTCAACAGAGGAGGGAGAGCTGCTCTATACTTCCCTGAAATTTGTGACATCACAAGTAGATTGGACCAATCACAATCCATATGCATATACATTGAAATGATAGTTAGGGTTGACCTAAATAGGGAAGTAGTGGGGCATAGGATGTGTTAGCTAAGAACACCAACTATACTTCCTTAGGGAAATAACTGGCTATAGTATGTCAACACAAGTGAAGCATCCCTGAATATTCACTTCAGAATCTTTTACCCACCTAGTTGAGGGGCATCAGCAGCAGTCAGCTGGCAGGCCTGCACATGGAGCTCTGTCAGAGAGGGAGGGAGTTTACCCAGCAGGCCCTGCAAACCTCCACCCCCAACACCGACGTTCCAGGACACATCCAACACCTCCAGAAGGGGAATTGACTGCAAAGCGTCGCCTTAACAAACCCAAATCGAGAAATAAACTGCACAAGCTGGAATAGGCTGCTGTGTGTGAGTGGACAAGCACAAACTGACAAATAATATTCATATCCACACATGCAGCTCACCTAGTGACGTGATGTCATCTGCATTCAGCCTACAGCTGCAGAGCCGGAGGGTTCTGATCCTGCCCACTTGTTGGAGGTGAGAGGTCAGGGACGACAGGGAGCAACCAATCAGATTGTTCCAGGAGAGGTCAATCTCCTCCAGCTGAGGCAGACAGTGGAGCAACGTAGCTGACGACAGATAAAGAGGGACAGGATGGCAGGAAGTTAAACCTGTGAGTCAAATGTCCTCCCCTCATTGACAGGTGTGTTCGACCGAGCAGTGATGCATGATGGGAAATAGTGTTCGCAAGGAATCTACAGCTCTGTGCAATAGCCCCCTTGTGTAAATTCAAGGCTTTGAGAGATGAAGAATGCTCCTAAAGATGGTGGCACAAATTTAATATTTAAATGTTTTTGCCTTTGATTGTGTATGTGTGTGCTTGTGCGTGTGTGTATGTTTGTATTCACCGAGCTCCAGCAGGTCTGTGGCGGTGAGGTCACTGTGAGCCAGGTTCAGGCTGCGGCTGTCCGCCTTCTTTCCCAACCTCTGGAGGAAAACACACAGACGGCCCCATCCCTGGTCTGCCTCGCTCTCCGGCGCCTCGGGAACCACTGGAATCACAGAAACCCTCAGGCCTTCACACACTGATTTGTCTGATGACGATGATACATTACATGTATTCTGCAGCTCCATAACTCCTAGCAGAGGACTAGCCTTCATCTTCAATTCGGTTGGATTTTGCATTTTGCTGAAACTTTTATCAAAGGTGAAATGGTATCGGACATGAATATATGATAAGAACTTATGAGTACACTTCCATACCCGAGTCCCATGCTCCATTGCGCTCATCTTTACCATCCGTCTCTCTGAGGTCAGAGGTCGCAGATTTTTCTGATGAGGAGCGAGACAGGAAGCGAACGGAGGAATTCCTGTCTGTGGCCGAGCGTTTCCTCCGGATCTGGTTCATGATGAGGTCAAGGGGAGAACGCCTTAGGCTCAACTCCCGCCCTTTCTGGCCTGACGATGAAAGAGCAAAGTGTCATTACTATCTATAATTTCTTACATCTATTATAAAGGCTATTATATTTTAACTTTTTATAATAAAGGATGTCTTTCTTAAAATTGCCAAGATAAGGCCAATGCTTTTTTTTAAATCTCAAATGCATCAATATTTGTATGTGCCATTAGTCATGATACACAAGATAGTACACTAAAACTACAACTAAACGGAAAATTTAAGCAAATTGTAAAACTAAACGTAGAAACAGACGCTATGACTACTGTGTCATTTAGGTTTAACTTCACAAAACTTAAGTCCGAGCAGCCTGGATTCAAATGTATTTTGCACTTGCAGACATCACTGATGACATATATACACGTAATATGATAACCTCACCCTCAGAGTCCATTCGATCCGCAGTGAAGCTCCAGCGAAAGTCTGAAGATGGAAATTGGACCTCCCCAATACAATGAAGAGGTTCAATTCAACTGTATCGACGTTGACGAAACATAAATATCACCTGCGCGTCTATGACATTGACAATAATTACGTTTCGACGCACTTCTACCAGTTAATAACTTTTGTGTTGGTTCAAAGTATTGATTCTCTGAAGGTGGGTTTTCACGCAGCGGTGAGGAAGTCCCGTGCTGCTCAGGTGCCTCATCCCGGAAGTGTGAGCACACCTTTGGTAAACAAACACCGTCTACATGCAACGAATGTATCACACTTCAGTGACTTCATTCAATGTACCATTTTTGCCTAAGCATAAAACGTTGCTAGTGCAGTCCAGTTGGCCGTTTTTAATAGCAGGTTGGGCTATTTTCCTATAAGCCCATTTATTAAATACCTGTAGCTTATATTAACATCTTCAAGTATTTACTGCTGTGCTACAGATGAATGCATGCGAAATGGGTTTTACATTTACATTTAGCAGACGCTTTTATCCACAGCGACTTACAACGGTTCATATACACATTCACACACCGATTTGTGGAGTCAACCATGGGTTTTCTTAGTTAGATAGTTGCTTTCTTCTAAACATTGTAATACTTTATTACAGGGCGCAAACGCACCATGACAGAAGGATTACTGCAGCGTCCACTGTGATTGGTTTAAAATCACAGGACATGTACAGAGCGACGGTCGTGATTCTACAAGGCAAATAAAGAAATTCAATTGGGACACACGTTTCCTCAAAATGTATTTTATTAGATTCAAATGAGAACAAAGGACAGTACATCATCTCTGCGCTGCCACCCGCTCAGCTGCAAATGGAAACCAGATGCATGTTTTATTGGAATGGCTGTGACGCTCGACAGCACCCTATAATTTAGGCAAACATCTACGGCAAAACAGGACTCAGTTCATCATATTGAACGTGCCTGGGAGAGTCTGTATGCTCCGCATTAGTTTAACAGGAATTTACCCGGATTCATGTCCGACATAATCCTTCATCTAATAGTTTTGTACTGTAATTTAAAAAAAGTCCTTCTTCGCCAGTCCACACCGCCCTCCTCTGGTCTAACGTTGCAGGGCAGGTGAGCGCAGTACGTTCCGTTAGCTCCGCCCCCACCTGTCCTGCTCAGGGTATGCAGACAGACATGGCAACTTTAAACTATTGAGATCTGTCCCTTCTGGCTTCCCGTCCTCCTCCTGTGTAAAATAATAAAGAGTGTGATGGTTGTGTTGTCCAGCCCTAGGAGCTTCACGTGGGAACGTACAAACATCCTGGTTTGGCTCCAGTCCTTTATCAGTCATCATCCACTGTGGGTGTGATGGTCACGCCCCTCCTGATCTGGCCCCAGCCAATCAGACTGCAGGAAAATAAATCACAAATATAATCAGACAAACCAATGAGACGGATATATGAATGAATAGCATAGAAAACAAGCATACCATGTGAAAGCATTAAGATAAATTAATCGTTTGATTAAAAATTATCTTGGTACGGTTACAATTATAACATATCGTATGGGTATTAGTCTAACAAATCGGACTTGTTAGACGGGGACCTGTAGGCGCGCTATTGGCAAACACAAACTTGCCCAGCTAGCCTGGGCACCAGAAGAATTGTTTTATTTGTCAGTCAGACTTCCAGCAGACCTGGCCGGGGTCGGCCCCATCACAACCGTATATCTAATACGGGGCATGTTCAATACAATGACTGTACAGAGGAGCGTCCTATGGGAGCGCCGTTGAGGTATTTTAGTTAACAATTAAGATGGCTGCCGCTGATATGTCACTCGGTCACTGATTGGTTGTAGGTCCAGCCAATTGCGTCCAGAGCCATTTTGGTTTCCAGACTAATTACGCATTTGCGATTTAGGCCAGCAGTAGTAAACGTGTGTGTAAATGTTTCAAATCAACACCTTTTAGAAATCCCCTTCTGAAAGCACAAATTACTTTTCTTTGGTAGAATATCTACAAAACAAAACTTTCTCTTTGCCCTTGCAGTTTCAAGTTTCCGAGCCCAGGCTCTGTGCCGTCTCCCCCCCAGAAATTCTGCTACAACATAGTAGGCCTGCTGGATCCCAAATGAAATGGATATGGACCTGTATGATCTTGCCAGGTACCTCACCCACAGATCCATCTTTACAGGCACAACTAAATGAGCTAAAGCCTCTGAACTCACCGCCAATGTTTCTCCACACGACGACTGAGAGCGATCTTCTCCCCGACCTCTGTGCAGACGGGGTTGGTCAGGACTATCTTGGCCAGGTCAGCCTTCACGGCGCTGACACGCCCTCCGGTGGACAGAGACCCAATGTTCACCATCAGAACCTCGTTTTTGGACAGCTTCTGGACCTATTGGTGGGAGAGAGACACACACACACAGTATGTTCACCTAAGTCCATCTAGGTTTTGTAGACGTGGATCATTTTCCAGGTCTTACTTTGAGACCTAAAATTGCACGTTTTATGCTGTACACTGATTGCCATCTTAATTATCCTTTTGATTTTAAATCGCACACAATTAAGAGTTCAGATAGTAAGAATTATGTTCTATGATTTTTGTGGCATATTCCAAGCAGATTTAAGGTTGAGGTCAAAACTATGATAATTCATCTGAACAGTAAACCAACAAGGCAGGAGACCCTTATGGACATTTGTCAAATAGGACATCAGACCATCCTGCTGTGGCTCCATCTTACCACCCAACATTAGCTGACTACATTTCCCAAGATGCATTTCTCCTGACAGCCTACCTTAGCAGCCTTCTTGTCTCCCTCCGTGCGGACTCCCAGCAGCCTCCTCAGCAGGAAGTAGGAGATCTCGAGCTCTGTGAAGATCTCCGGCAGGGCGCCCACCGCGCCCAGCACCTGGCCCACCATACGGTCGGCTCGGCAGAGCGTGGGGTCGATCTTTGTGCCGACACCTGAGAAGTTCAAGGGGTTCCAGGTTAGGGGTTCTGTGTCTCAATTGGCTGCACTTTTGGTGGTCCCATTCTTCTTATAAGCTACATCCTATTTCAGAAAGTATTTACGGCCCATTAGAATGCATATCGCTATTTGTGTGGTGGTCTACATACCAGAGTATACTTGTTTTTGATATTTTCCTTAATGGATGCTATGGCTGAAAAACGAACAAATATTTTCGAAAAACCGCAATATGGTCATGGGAGATAACTGAGTCGCAATTGTTTTTTTGCGGGTAAAATGTATAAATGTTTAAAACCGATATAAAAGTACTGTAGTTCTGCACAAAATGATTAATATATTTTACAGCGAAAATTAAGATTGTGATTCAAAATGTTAATTCCCACCAATAAACCAACCAACCAACCAATTTTTTACAATATCGTTCAGCACTAGTGGATAAACATCCATATTTGTAAACAATCTTTAGGTAGTGATCTATTTACATCAACTGTGGAGTCTTGACGATTCATAAAACGGTGATATGATTTAAAAGAGCGAAGAAGTCTAGAAGTGTTACCGATAAGGCCTCCGGGGGCAGCGTACTGCAGGTCGTTGTGCTCGGCGAACAGGGACACGATCTTGGAGAAGATGGGCTTGCACATCAGCTTGCCCTCGTGGTCTTTGGACACGATGCCTGGACGCACCTCCAGCTCCTGGCCCACCTGCCCACAGAAACACCCAGGAGGGGGTTCAGGTTACAGAGCACATTTGGCCATAAGCCTGGAAGAGGTACTGAAACTAGCAGTGTAAGTAACATCGTAGTAGTCATGTGTGCCTACATATCCACATAGTGGTGGCTATAAAGGAAATTCACTAATTTTTTTTGCCCCCTTCGCACATTTCACAGGCTTTTTTGATCATTTCCTGGGCAATTTGATCTTATGTTGGGAAACACCATATTTTACTATGCTGTATGACAGACTATTCATTCAGAGGTAATGAAAGAGAATCCAGACCCGCTTTGCAAATAATACGGAGTAAACTATATTATGGAGGCATTTAAAAGCCCCCCTAATCCCAACTTTGTGGGTAATAATATACTTTTTAGGGGCAAAATGCCCCGAGCTCCCATTCATTTCCAACCCTGCTATAAACAGATTGATAGACAGACATAGACAGATCTATGCAAGATTCAGTCTTGAGACTGAATTGATTCCTCTGAGCCCCTACCTTGAGAACGCCCTTGAGGATGCTGCCTCCAGCCACGCCTCCCTTCAGGTCATCCACCTCACAGCCAGGCTTGTTCACGTCAAACGATCTGATCACTGAGGCAACAAATGAGGAGTCACAAAAACATTTTCAAGAGCAATTGAAAAAAGGGCTGGGCTATAATTCATTATTATCGTTTATTGTCTTTGAATGGTATTGAAACCTCACAAAATTAAAATACAGAAGATTGTGACCGAGATACCCCGTTTTATAGTAATAATTACGATGAAAAGATATTTCCTTAAAATGATCAAATATTTGGTTTGAAACTAGTTTTAGTCTGATACCATACTTTTCATTTCCATATACTTCAATGTAATCACCCACCAACAGTTATGAATGGTATTTTGAATTCATAAGCGTATCAAGGTTTTTATCGATGTTGTGTAGAATTCCCTGTAATTATCGTGATAATACATTTTTCCATATCGCCACGCCCTAAATTTAAAAACTTGTCATCTTGGGGTATAAATATTATAATTACTAATTCATTAGATGAAATAGTGAGACGGCCATTTGGTTTGGTAGCAGTGTGAACTTGTGTTGCATGTGTGCTCATGAGGTGGCCGTGGTCGTGGTCTTACCGATGAGCCTGGGCTCGGAGGTGAAGTCTCGGATGGGAACGGGGATCTTCTTGACGATGTACTCACACACCACCTCGATGTTGTACTTGAGCTGGGCCGAGATGGGAATGATGGGCGCTCCCTCGGCCACCGTGCCTGCGGGGGGGGAACAGCAGCACGGGTCAACGCTCTGGAACAGTAGAGTCCAGTCGGCCCGACTGGTTTGAATGCAGTCTAAAGAACATCTATTACAGGCCTTTAATCTACAATCTGGTTTGGATTGGATTAAATGGTCAAATTATCCTTCAACAATAATCAGGGCCGTGTCCAAAGTAACAACAATGCAGCATAAAATCCTAAACTTCCTTTAGCCGTTTCTTTTGTATAGTAAAGTCTCCAATTTTAGCATTATAATAATGCCCACAAATTTTTTTCTGCATTTCCCAAATGTGGAGTTTTATTGCATTCCATCTGCATTGAAAATGACCACAAAAGACGACCAAAACACACAATCGCTCAACGTCTTCTGAAAGACGAATCACGACTATCACTGGGCTGCAGGTGCTGTGGTCAGAGCACAGTATATTGGATAGTGTCGCCCACCTTGAACAAAGGCAAGAATCTGCTCATACTGCTCCTTGGCCTGGCTCTCCTTCACCAGGTCGATCTTGTTCTGCAGGATCAGGATGTGCTTCAGCTTCATGATCTCGATGGCAGCGAGATGCTCCGAGGTCTGGGGCTGGGGACAAGACTCGTTGCCCGCTGGAGCGACGACAACGGCAGAACAATGAGGTCCATTAGACAGACTGGAGGTAATTAGGGTCCCTTACTAGACAGGTGGCTTCTAGTGAGGGATGTGAATAACTAAAAAAAATTCATGGTCGACTAATCACACGATTATTCAATGTGTGCCGACATTCACAGAGGCAGCAATGGATCATCGGCAAGAAATCACTTATGCTCCATTTATCATAATTAGTACAGCACATTTAATTTAGTATACCTGTATTAGGTCACTGGCACTTTAAGGGGAATAAAGTTTCCGATCTGATAGTACCGTCAATCTATCACGGGTTGTTTACTTGGGAGCTGCCTTACTTTCGGCCATTTCGGGACAGTTGTGTGTTAATTACAAATGTAAGTAAAGTATTTATGTATGTTTGTGCTTGTTGGCTAGTGCTACTTACCCTGGTGACCATTTATGTAAATCCATTCCGGTCATTGTTTCTCCGTTAGTGAGATTCCCTAGATATGTTCAGAGAGAGATCTAGTCCCAACTGCGATTGGTACTAGCTATTAAATAGATACAACAAAGAGAAGACTCACCAATTAAAAGAAGGGCTGCGTCCATGACAGCAGCGCCGTTCAACATGGTGGCCATCAAGATGTCGTGACCAGGACAGTCTACAAATGACACGTGTCTGGGGGAGAGGAGGAAGAGAGAGAGAGTGAGAGAAGAAGAAGAATAGCGTTAGGTCAAGCTCAACAGCAAAAACAGTTTCACTCAAAGTAGTTGACATTGAAACAGTAAAAATGTCTCCATCCTCCTAGTGTCTTACCTGACCAGCTTGAAGTTGCCCTTGGTGCCAGGGATGTCTGTGGGGAACTCATCGGGAGTGCTGCTGCCACAGGATCGGTAGCATTCAGGCCGGGGACAGCTGGGGTCATCCAGCTTGTACACCTGGTGACAACAAACATGGAGGGTCAGTGACACGGGGAGGGGGAGAGGAGCGATGGAGTATTCATAAAGAGAGACGAACAGATGGTTAGATGGATGAAAAAAAAGAAAGGATGACCGCAACAAAAGACACGCTTCGCAAGAGGTTTGCAAAAAACCTATCACAATGTTTTCCAGAGCTCATACCTCCAATAGTAACATTAACATTATACTTAGGATTTTAACATTAAGTATTCACAGCACAAATAAAATACTATATTTATAAAAAAAAAAGGTAGCCATGAACAGGGTTAGACTAGAAAATGACAACACTTACACATATACATCACAAACCCATATAATACAGATGACATACCAACTTAATATCTTTTATGTTTGTAGTTTCCCTGCTTTGGATAATGTGAACATGGTGTGATCATAGTCTACCCACACCCAAATATAACTTAAGGGGTTCAACCAGAGATCAGCCTACCTTGGCGTTGGCATATCCTAGCTTGATGGTAATGTTCCTTTCCAACTCGTTCTTGAAGCGGACAGTGTGGACACCGGAGATGGCCTTGACCACTGTGGACTTGCCGTGGGCCACATGACCAATGGTGCCTGGAGAAGGGCAGGGTAAATCGAATCAGGAGAAAGGGTCATATAGGAGCCAATCTCCTGAAGGGCAGGAAATACTGCACTCGCTTTTCAATGCAAACAATTGTAAATCAAAGAAATAACAAACATGGTGCAAGCTGGCGTAAGTCAGGAGTCTGGAAAGGTACACAGGCTCAGTGATTGGTGCAACATGTTCAATGCCACTCGAAGCATGTAGTCCTGTATAAACACATAGTGGAGAAGAAGGTGGGGCTATGTATGCAATTCCTTACCAATGTTGATGGTTGCCTGTCTGCTGATGATCTCTCTTGAGAGAGGAGTCAGTTTTGACACTTCCTATTGTGAAAAGACACGACATATGTTACTAGAAGCAGGGAGAACTACAAAACAGGAGTTCCATCAGGCTGTGGCCCATAGATAGAGTAAGATATGAAATCCTGTACAACTGGGACTGTCATCATATACAAGTATGGTAATAATACGACTTTAATTCGAGGAATAGAAGCAAGTTGTGGACGATTTAATTGCTTATTTTCCACTTCCAATGGTGTCCCACTACTGTCCAATGTTGTTCAGACAACAATCCGAGTACCACGACAGCTACCCATGTAACAATTGTGTCCTGATAACAATTAAAAATGAATCGGCTTAAGCTCCAGTAATAACCCTATAAACAATAATGAATGAATGAATGAGAGAAGCTACAATTGGTAACATGGTCTCTCCCAAGACTGTCAATGTAAGATCGATATGACACTTCACGTCGAATTAATTTAAGATATTAATACATTACGTTTCCTTTGTTTCATAAAATAGGATGTCTGAAATTGTGTCACGTCCTGAAAACCCTCGGTCTGCCGGTGAACACAAGCATAAACGATAACCTCCGTTACAATAAGAACAACCCCGACCAACGTCAACCGTAGCCTACATCTAAACCGATTCACTTAACTGGACGCAGATACATTTAAAGAAAAAAATGATATAGTGAATATGGGTATGGCCCCCTCACGCAGACAGCGTGTGGCAGCGGAACAGGCTAGCGCAGAATGGGGCCTTGGTAGTTCCCAGCCGGCGACATGGCGCCTTAAACGTTCAGAAATGTCTCATTCTTGTTTTTTGGGGGGTGAAACTAAAGAACAACAATACATACAAATGCGACTTGAAAAATCACCACGTACCAGAGAACTTAAATCTTGCTTGAAAAGATGAGGCTGTCCCAGCGTTGTACCCGACTCGTCCCCCGCCATCTTGAACGAAAAAGGAATTGATAGTAGTCTTGCGACCGCCTGATTTATTTATAATATTTTAAATGACGCAACATTTTTGGGATTAATAGGTTGTCACTTGTTTGTTAACTAGGCGGCGTTTTACAATGATTTTGCTTCGTTTTATGAAAAACACGAAGGCTTCTCATTCATAATCTGAGAAACTCATGGACCTATTATGGAGAAACTGAAAGAACCGGGGTCCTTTCACAATGGATGATGCAACGTTTTAATTGTATATCATTCTGACATCGATACTAATAGCTTTTATTTCACTCCCGTATGAATGTGTCCATAACTATGTATACATGTTTGCATGTTCTGTGTCTTGGATATTGAATTAAAAGTTAAGGAACTAAAAGAACGAACTTCTCTGCTCCATGCTGGGTCCGTCGTGTACTAATTACGTCATCTGAAATAACATTTGTAGTCCTAACGCATTATGTAGTTCAATAAAGACAACCGTTTAATTTAGGCACTTGATTTGGTGCAATGTAAAACTAAGATGTTTTGATTATTTAAATATACATCAACATAACAAAAACAAAAAACCCAACAATAACTAATTGAGTCAAAGGTTAGATTTAGGCCTACTGTGGTTATAGTGAATGTTGTTCCTTCTACATTATGGGTTGTGAGTTAGGCCTACTCAAAACCAGTAAACGTATTTTTCCTATTTTCCCGTTACTAAAGCGTAAATCGGCGTGCTCCATTTAACACGTTTGTAGTTGTGTCTGTTTGTTGGAAAATATGCCTACTACTGAGAAAACATAATTCAGGTGAATAAAAATAAATATGGTAGGCTATCCATTGGAATATATTTATTCAACATGTTTCCTTTTCTGAGCTTCTTAATAAGAAATTGATGTGGTTAAGTACGCCTTTTTTAATAGTCAGTATATCATAAAAACTGGACTAGACCTTTAGACTAAAGTATGGAATAACGATACATTAGTTCAACATTATGTGGTTAAACGTAATGTGCACTGAGGTTACGAAATAATTAAATGATCATGCAGGTAATTCAGCAGATGAAACAAGTTAATTATGGGAATAGGGACCCCTCCCTATTCCCATAATTTACTTGTTTGGTGTTTTCTCAGGTTCTCAGTTTAGGATAGTGGTCTAAACGTTTCAGCATATGACAACAGGGGCAAATGTGTTTTTGTGAATTTATTAAAGGGTTGTCGGAATAATCACGTCCAGTTGTCAGGAAATTATTTCATTTATTGAATTAATTATTTAATTAGTAGGGCATAATTTGATGGACAGGTGGGTTCACGTGCTGCACTGCACAACGCCCTTCAGTTCCGTCTGAAAGGGAAATGACGCCAGTGCAGAAAATGGCGTCCAGACAGACTACTGACTGGTGATGTTTGCTACCCATTTAATTTAGAGCCGATTTTAGGCCTCGGAGATAAGCTGATGGAAGAACTGGCAATGCACTTCAGCCGTCCATTTTCCTGATTCGGAAATTCAACCCGCAACTCATGTCTGAAGGAGCTGCCTGGTCGAAGAGGGGTTGTGGAGAATCGCAGCGCCGAGGTGAGACGGGGGGCTGAGGAGCTAGCTGACAGCTCAGAAACATCTCAGTTGTGCGCTCATTGTCACGACTCTCCTCCGCTTTAGTCACACTAGATGCATTTGAATGGTGAGCGTTAACCCTCCAGGGAGCTCCATTAATATACAACACTTATATACAACGCCACTGTCAACGCCAACCTGGTACTGATATAGATCACGTTATAGCCTCAGCCGTTGTAGTTGCATGCATTTTCCAACCAATAGTAATGATACCAGCCTTTGTCCTCGGCTGACAATGTGGTTTTCTTTCTAACTGACATGTTATAGGTCGTGATCTACGATTCTATTCTGACGGGGTCTGACAGTGTTACAACTGTAATTTGCGAAAGTGAAGGGGACTTTGAGTAACGCCAGATATCTGACACGCGTGTCCACTCAATTTGCATTTGTAAACAAGCCCAGGTAGCCGGTGTTTGGGTGGCCTACCCTGACACTGTACACTGTGCACACCTTCTCACCTGTGGTTTCTTATTGATATCCTCCTTGGAGCAGAGCAAGGGAAACACAAACACAGGAGATGTGAGCGTCCCCAAAGCGCGCTTCCAGTCAAGCCTGTGATTTTTCAACCGGGCTGTAAAAGGTAGGCTTCATACAGAACTCATTGAGTTTACACCTTCCCAATAACTCCCCAATTCCCCCTTCCCTCTTCTTTTAACTAGTTTGCTGAAGTTGGGCAGTGCATGGTTTTCACATTTGGATTCAAATTGGTCTACATCAATTTGTTGGCTATGGTACATTCTGGCAGATCTTTTTTCTGTCAGTTCATTCTCTTGAGAGCTCATTGGCATCACAAGGAATTGCGCAATTGTGAATTAAAATGTGATTTTCTAAAGAAATAGCATTATTGTGTATCTTTGATTTGGTACGTGTATTATTTGTGTTTTGAAATAAACCTTTGAAACACAAATAATGTGTTAATTAATGTGTTAGGTTTCAATCAAACTTGACAATATACTACTAGAATTAGTTTACTTGTGTTTCAAATAAACCTTTAGGGTAGGGTACGTTTAACTTTCCGTACTCTAGATTGAGTTTACTTCAGTTTCAATATGAAGAGGAATCATATATGTAATGTATATAAGTTCCATGCCACTCTGTTAAAGCATTGTTTTGAAAACGTCCTTGTATATTATGCATGTCCTCTGTAACTGCAAGCATGCATGTTTATGGTATTTTTGACCCTGTCCTTCATCTGTTTAAAACGTTGACCACTGTATTGCTTTCTTTCTAACTAGCTGATGATCAAGCTGTAATGAATTGGTTGTTTCAGCTCTGTTCAGGTAATTGACGCTCAGAAAAGGGACTTGTTAGAATCTACTAGATACAAGGGGCACTGTCCTCTGATTGGCTCGGACAACCCCCTCTGACATGCCCGTGGCCAATCAGAGGTGAGTGTGCACAGTGTGTGGCAGTGTGTGTGTGTGCTAATTCTACAATGTAATTATAGTGTGTGGGTGCAAAAAGAAAGAAATCTGTCAAATTTGTTATTATGAGTCATTCTCTACAGGTACGCAGGTAATTTTAGAACATGTAGCAACATTGCATTGAGTGTTAATTAGCCCTCCTGTTATGTAAATTAATACGTGTTTCTGTGTATCGACTGTTTAGCAATAACAATTATTGTTACTTCGAGTACACATTATTATTATCATGTTTTAGTGAGGATCCTGCTAGCCGGACAAGGTCATGCCTGGCTTGCTTTATTTGGGCTCAGTAACGGCCGATGGGGCCGATGTGTTTGTGGCCCCAATGAGGGATAAGCTCCTCTATTGTACTGAGCGTAGCAGCATACACGCTTGAAAGCTAAAGGGGAACGCTGCTTGTTTAGACTGAATTGCTGGGTAGAAAATGCTGAATGTCCCCATCGAATGCCCTTCCCGGCGGCCCAAGTCCAGAGCTTGGAGGGATAGGGTTTCAGCAGCCCAGATAAAAACACTTTGCTTCCCCACTGCCTGTCCTGTGCTTGGTGTCATCACAGTGCAATCTTAAGCTGTGGTTTTCCGGGCTCCCTACTTAAAGTAAGCCATAGCTTCAATCAAAACCATTGTTTTATACTGTGGCAGTAACATGACATTAAAGAGTAACCCCTTATTATAGCCAAACCCATGGGACACCATGGGTTTGGCTTTACATGTTGCTAGATGGGAGCTTTTGGTGACAAAAAAGCTGGCTAGCTGACATGTCTCACCATCTCTGTGGAAGACACAGGGTTCTCACAAGCTCTGGTACAAAAGATATCAAGCGAAACCACTTGGCACCTACATAGTACAGTCAGTAACAGCCATTGCAATAATGTGTTTCAACATAGATGGCGCTGTTTTAGCAGTCAGGGCCGGAGAGTTCACTCCCCCCTGTCTTATTAACTGTTGATCCTGGCTGGAATCTGATTTTGTGCCAGGTGTGCTATGTCCGGGGGGGATGTGGAGGTGTACGTGTCCCAGGTGCATGATGGGAGTGTGTCGTCTGGCTTCCGGGCGCTGTATGAGGAACGGCTCCTACTGGACGTCACACTGCTGATAGAGGAGCACCACTTCCAGGTCTGTCTTTTTATACATACATACATATACACACATACATACATACTGTGGCAATCTGGTCCCAATAATGTCTCTGCGTTCCCACAATTACCACACTGTCAACCGTTTCAGTCCGAGAAATTAGGCTTTTATTTACAATACAGGCGGCTTCCCGAGGATCCGTGTCCTACGTGGAAAAAAGGAAAAAGAAAACCGATGACTCAGAGAGACACGATACTGTCTCGGTTCAGGGTCCCGGTATCTGGGCTGGTCTGGCCTCGGGTATGGGGGGGGAAGTCCCGTGTGTCGCCTCGGGCTCTCGATTGTCCCCGGTGCGGCCGCGTTCTCTCGGGGCATTCAGGAAGCAGTCCGGTCAGATCCAGCGATCCACTCCTCCGTAGCATACGCCTCCCGGGTGCGATTCTCCCGGCGTCTCCAGGCTTGCTCGTGCGTCTGGACTCCTTTTCCTAAACAGACCAAAACCACAGCCTTTTATCCATTACCTAATTGGCCTCCTCCTCCGTCGCAGGTGCTTCTTATCAGGCTCATTAGTGCGACCTAAAGTGAGCCCTCTGTCGCCGACCGGTGGGGATCGATGGTATCTCCCGTCCAAGACCTCTCCCCTGGGCGGCCTGGTCCAATGGGTTGGGGCCGGGTTGCCACAGTG
>OMKX01074681.1:0-10381 GCA_900302425.1 Brosme brosme
AGCGATACCAATATAAACAAGAACCAAGATTTAGTAAGAGCTGGACAGACCAGTGGTCTGACCAGTCCAAAGCAGAGACAGGTTATGTATAACGGGGTACAACAGGGACAGAAGATACAAAGAGAGAGAGAGGGAGAGGGAGAGAGAGAGAGAGACAAAGAGAGAGAGAGAGAGACAGAGGGAGGGAGAGAGATGGACGCTCTTAAAACTCAATCTTGCATGCCGGGAAGGACTCGTCCTGCATGACCACGGTGCTGCTGGAGGCCAGCACCATGATGTTGAGCTCCTGCTGCCTCTCGTGGGTCTGCTGGTACCACTCCCGGGTCACCTCCGTGTCGTGGGTCGGGATCAGGGTCACCTGAGGAGAGGAGGTAGAGGACGGAGGGGGTCGGTGCTCAGGGATCTTGGCTCGGGGACTGTCAGCGACAAGTGTCGCTGAGGGTTCAGTCCAAAAACGAGGGATGACAAAACATTGTCAACAAGATATGGTTTAACGTAAATTCTCAGATCCCATTATAATCCACTGTATTACTATCGTAATTACTGCTGCTGCTGTTACTGCCACTATTACTATTACTACTACTACTACTACTCCTACTACTACTACTACTACTACTACTACTACTACTACTACTACTACTACTACTTAGGGGTGGGAATCACAGGGTACCTCACGATACGATACGTGATGCATCTATATCTATATATAGATATAGATATATATATCGGTATTTGGAGCCAGTGTGTTGATTCTCGTATCGCACGAAGGAGGGCGACGATATATAGCCTAATCGATATTTTGTCCCACCCCTACTACTTCTACATGAGATGCTCATGCTCCATTACCTGCAGGTTTGAACCCCACTGGGCCTTCCCATCTAGCAACGCATCCAAGACATCGCGGCTGGGCTCTGCACTGCTTGTGTCGTTCCCACTGACGACGTAGTACGAGGAGCGAACGCGCTTGAAGAACTCTTGGTCGATGTTTTTGGCACTGCAGTGGTTGGGGATGTAGGCCAAGTCCACATAAACAGGCAGGCCAGCGGTGGGGGTGGCTGAGCCGGACTTCAGAGAGCCTGTACCAGAAGAAGCAAACAGGTTAACAGTTGTTGGTCACATTCTCGTTGATTCTTTTCATACCAGATGGAAAACAGGTGCAGCTCATACAGTTCAATACGGTTCAATCTGTTTTTAGTTATGCCAGTGCAGCACTATGTGTGATAAACTAGCAAAGTCAATTTACATTGCCAATGCAGATCCTTGATTAATGTTACACGGTTTAAATGTGACATCACTATGACATCACTGTGACAAGGGACCATTTGTTGTGAATTCTGCTCACCGGAGCTGCTCTTGACACCGTTGGTGGTTGCCTTGCCAGGGTTGTAGCTTGACCTGGAGAGGTCGTCGTCCTTGGATCCCTGTCCGTCTGACAGACGAGACATCCTGGAGCTCTTGTCTGCCTCTTTCTTCTTTAGGGACAAAGTGCGAGGGGACGAGGTCTGTTTAATGGGCATGGGGGACTTCTTACGTCTGGCAGGGGAAGCTGACTTGGTCTTCCCAGAGGTCTTCTTAAGGCCTTTGGGTTTGGCCTCTTTCTTTTTTAGGCCCTCGGGGGCCAGAGTGTCTGGATCGACCATGCAGACATCAGGGTGAGGGGGACGTGGGTGAGGGTCCATGAAAGGAGTTGGAGGAGGGTCGCGGCTGCTACCGGTCGGAGAGTGCTGGCTGCCTCCGGCCACAGCAGTGGCCTTATCTCTGGGCAGGTACACAGTATCGTCATCGGAGTCCATGTTGCAGTCTCCAGGGAGTGAAGGGCAGTCTTCAGTACCGCCAGGGACATCTGAATCTGACTGAGAGGCCAAAGACTCGCTAACAGAAGTGGGTGGGGTGTCCTCAGTAGCCAGAGCTAGCCCCATCGACATCGCACCAGGCTGGTACATAGAGCCCGTTTCCTTGCTCTGTGGCAGATGATGCGATGACTGTCGGTTGGCCCTTCTCTTGACCGACAGATCATGCTCAATGCCCTCCTGTGATTGGTCGCTCCTGCATCCCTGTTCGTCATCCTCCTCCTCGCTGGACATCCGCTTCATGCAGGGGTTGATGAAGGACGGCGAGAGGTCCCCTTTGCGCTGCCGGTGCTCCGAGGTGGAGTAGCCTGGGGAGCTTCGGCTGACGTAAGAGGAGGCCGCCCCCATCTGTGTCTCGCCCTCTGCGTCCTGGTCGCTGTCCTCGTCGTCTTCCATCCCGCCCTGGCTACACTCTTCGGTGTAGAACGGAGAGCGGAAGGCCTGGTCGGCAGAGGAGAGGGAGAGAGGACGGGCGGGGCGCTCCGGTTCCATCTCACGCTCCTCTTCAAATTCATCCTCATGGCGGTAATGTGGAGGAGAGTCTCCGGGAACCATCCCGATCTGAGGCTTAGGCATCTCCCAATCATACGCACCCCTGTAGCTGCTTGCCTCCCATGGCGGGGTTTTAGCGGAGCTGGCGACTGTGGCCCCGGGCGACGCTGCTGCAGGGGTGACAGGAGAGCTCATGCTGACCTCTGTGGGTCCATTGGCTGTGTCAGGCTTAGTTATATTAAATGGTGAGGGTGTGTAGGAGCTAAGAACATCAGGGACCTTAGCACCTGAACTCATGGTGGGGAAAGGCTCACTTGTTTTTTCAGAGAACGAGAGGGCACCGCTGAGGCCACCACTGCACGGAGACTTCTGAGTGACCTCACGCACGTAGGCTTCCTCATCCTCTTCTTCTTCACTGCTATCCGTCTCCTCAAAGTAATGCTTGCTTGCTGTTTCCGGGCGAGGCGAGGAAGTGATGCCGAAAAGCGCAGCGGCAGCTGATTCCGTGTCTTTGGAGGGTGTCGGTGGCTGACCGAATGCTCCTGCTGACGCCCCAAACCCACTAGCTGTCTCCAGCTTGGAGTCCTCAGACCACCCAGGTTTATAGAAGTATTCTGACTGAGGCGTCTTCTCCGTGAATCCACCCAAGCCTGTCTTACTGTCCACTTTGTGGTCCTCATCAAAGGCAGTGGAAGAGATTGAGGGAAAGCTCTTGACCTCCTGGAATGGGCTGAGTGGTGATAAGCGAGCTTGGCTAGAGGTGGGCTCTGTCGTGGAGGTTGCGGTGGCAAGGGCAGTGATCTGTTTCTCAGACACTTCTAGATACTCATCCTTTGCAGCTCCAGAGCTGGAGAAGGGGGAGTCGATGCTCGGGGAGGGTTCATCTTTAAAGGAAGAGTACTCAAACAGAGGCTCGGCCGTGGCAGGGGTCTCCAGATCCTCTCCGAACTGCCGGCTGGTGGACAGAGAGCCGGAGGTGGAGGAGGAATAGCTGTAGGCAGAAGAAGAAGAGTAGGCAGGAGCTGCTGTAGAGGTGTACTGAAAGCTTGTGTCCAGAGATGATTTTCCCTGAAGGTCCGGTGTCTTCTGTTTATCATACTCAGAATCTGATCTGTCGCTCTGGTAATAGTGATCCTCTGTTGATTTTAAAGAGATGTCCATCTTTTCATTGTCTTTAATCTGACCAGATAGGCATGAGTCTTTATCTCCAATTCCATATGAATATTGAAACCCACTGGAGGAGCCAGAGAACCCTGTTGCTCCTACATCTGTAGGCTTGCTGCTGAAGGATGGGGAAGCAGCTTTGGCCTTCTCTTCAGCCTTTGAGGGTGGGCTGGCACTGCTTTCTGTGGTGCTTGGTTTGCTCTGACTGTCATAACCATAGCCAGCCATGGAAACCATGAACTCAGTCCTTTTAGACTCTATCATTTGGCTGACTGGACTTTTGACGTCCTTCTCAGATTTTTCTTTGGCCCCTTTCTCATTATCTGAATCACTGGCAGCTTCCTCCTCCTCTTCCTCATCCTCCTCTTCTTCCTCATCATCATCGTCATCATCAACAACTTCATCATCATCATAATCCTCCTCATCTCTCGCTGTTGGTGAGGCAACCTTCTCGTAGTAGCTTGCGGTAGATAATGCTGTTGTTGGGGAATATGCAAAGGACTTCAGACTGTCAGTGTGGTCGTTGAAAGAGAGAGATTCTTTCTCTGATGACAGGCAGGTGGAAGAGGCCTCAGGCCTATCAGCCACAGAAGGAAAACGGGTTTCTCTGCCATACTCATATACATCACTTTCTTTCGTACTTCTTTCAAAGTCTGTTACAGGGCTTTTGGCGTCAGGACCGAATGTGGTGGAGTGATCTTTTCCGTAAGAGCTGGTATATTCCTCTTCCTCTGACTTTGAGTGGGGGGCTGTGGGCAGGGAGGGGGAGGTGTCGGATTCTTTCTTTGAATCCAAACTGCTCTTCACAGTGGCTGTCTCCATCTTCACAGAAGCCCCCTGTTGATAGTCAACCGAGCTTGGTTTGCAATCATAAATGTCACTATAGGAAAATGTCTTGCCATGCACATAGGGGGTATCCTGCCTCATGTCCCTTTCGGACCCCTTTTCTTTGCTCTCTCTCTCAGGGAAGTTATAGAGACTGAAATGAACACTTTTCTCCTGCTCTTGGAATTCTGTTTGGTCAGTTTTTTCTTTGCCGTCATCTTTAGCAACAGGTTGGATGGGATCAGCCGTTGGAGGCTTAGCTCCTCCCCCACTTTGGAAACCATAATCGACATCCTCATCATCATCGTCCTCGTCTTCATCATCTGAATACATCACTTGGCGTTTGGGCTGTTCTTCAATGCCTCCGGTGGTTTGAGTCTTTTCCGAGGCCTTGACCTGTGTCTCTTGGCAATAATTTGATTCTATGTTATCCTCTTCTAAGAGTTCATTTTGCTCTTTTTCCTTTGAGTCACATAGGTCGTCATCGTCTAGGAACCTCCCCTCCTTCTCCTCCATGAGCCTTGCATTCACAACAGGCTGTAGGTCCTTTTTGACATAATAATCACCTTCGTCCTCCTCTTCATCCTCAGAATCCTGAGAGCCTTCTGATGTTGAGTGGTCACCAGACAGACCAACGGCACTGTTGTCTGAAATAGTGACAGACTGAATGTCTGCACTTGGTTTGCTTACAGTTTGAGCCTCATTTAGTTTGCTTAAAGTTTGAGCTTCATTTTCCTCCATCCTAAATGGCTTTTCCTCCGTTGGAGAGTAGCCACTGCTGGTGGGGACGGACTGTGTAGGAGAGGCGAGTTTCATGGTGCTGTCATCTGGACTTAGACATCTTTCTCCGCTTTCCTGCATGAAGCCAGAAACTAACCCCGTGGAAAAGGATGAAGGGGGTGAAGGTGACTTCTTTTCATCCCACATCATGGACTCTTTACTAAATGGAGCTTGTTTTGCTTCGGTCGCGACACTCTCCTGCATGAAGCCAGAAACCAATCCAGTAGACAATGATGAAGGGGGAGAGGGCGACTTCTTTTCATCCCACATCATGGACTCTTTACTAAATGGAGCTTGTTTTGCTTCGGTCGCGACACTCTCCTGCATGAAGCCAGAAACCAATCCAGTAGACAATGATGAAGGGGGAGAGGGCGACTTCTTTTCATCCCACATCATGGACTCTTTACTAAATGGAGCTTGTTTTGCTTCGGTCGCGACACTCTCCTGCATGATGCCAGAAACGATTCCAGTGGAAAATGATGAAGGGGGTGAAGGTGACTTCTTTTCATCCCACATCATGGACTCTTTACTAAATGGAGCTTGTTTTGCTTCAGTCGCGACACTCTCCTGCATGAAGCCAGAAACCAATCCAGTCGACAATGATGAAGGGGGAGAGGGCGACTTCTTTTCATCCGACATCTTTGACTCATCACTAAATATAGCTTGTTTTGCTTCAGTAGCTCTGGTGGGAGAGGGCTCCGTGTCAGAAGAAGGAGGTGAAAACATAGTAGCTGGAGAGGATTTCTCCTTCTCCTGGAGCATCGCCGAGGCAGCCCTCTCGTAGCCTTCCTGAAGTTTACCGAGAGGAATGTCAACATTGGGAGTCTGGTCGTCATCGTCATCCTCATCCTCATCTTCATCCTCCTGGACTGGTTTGGACTTCATATCTTTGGCCTCCATCTCGGGAACAATTGGCTGGTACTCCTCAGATGGAGGTGATTTGAAACATTTGTCTTCCTCCAGGGAGGAAGTGGGGGAGATAGTTCCTGCTGAGTGTAGATAGTCTTTCCCATGGGTTGCCTCAGTGCGGGAGGGAACGCCGTTGATAGTGTCCAGGAGGAGAGAGCTCTTCCCGGTCTCCTCAGTCCGAGGTGCAGTCACTGATGCTATGGACTGGTCCTCTGCCATGGACGTGGGAAAGGAAGACAGTTTGTCGTACTCTGTGATCGAGGTGGCAGAGGAGATGTGCTCTTCCTCTGCAAGCGGAGCAGTGATGATGGTGGGAAATGCCGAAAGAACAGGGTCATGACTTACCATGAAGCCTTTGGGTTTAACGTCTTCCACGTTCGAGACAGTGGAGGTCTTTATCTCCTTTATGCCGTGCATGGAGTCAAACGTTCCTGGGACATCAGGGACCAAAATGTTATAGGAGGCCACATCATACTGAAGCTGTGGCGTCCTTTCTTCTGTTTCTTCGTGAATCTCCTCGTCAGAGATGGTCTGTTCTGTTTCGGAGTAACCAGGGATGGTCTCATCTTGTATTAATTGAAATGTTTCACAGGCAGACAATGCTGTGGCTTTCCCAGGTGTGGCCATGGCTGAAAGGGGTTTCTGTTCAGTTGGCATGGTGCCCCACTCTTTTCCAGATTTATCTTTCTTTGCTTCCTCCGTTTTGTACTTGAACTCCTCATCGTCTTCAGTTCCTTCCAGGTCTGCCTTTTCAATCACGTCACTCTCCTCCTCTGAGCTGTCGCTCTTCCTAGATGTGTCTTTCATGCCTGTTTTTGTCAAGTTGTCATATTTTTCCATTTTTTCCTCCTCATACTTTCTATCGAAGCTGACATTTTCTTCCTTCTTCACCGTGTCAGAGATCGGTTCCGATGGCCCTTCGTCGTTGTATTCTTCCGCCTGTTGTGCTGTGTTGAGAGGCGGAGGAGATGCATACTCTGTGTCTTGAGATGTTATCTTCTCATCAGGGAAGACTTTAGTATCTGTATAATCTGAACGCTGGGACATCACATCATTTTGAATGGGCTCACTCCGAAGCGCGGACAGCTCGTCCTTTTTAAGGGCTTTAAAGTCTTCAGTGAGGTCCTCAGGTGAGGAAAGAACGGACCGGTTTGTTAAAGCTGCAGCTGCTTGTTCAGGGGCCTTTTTGGGGACAGGCTTTTTCTCCTCCATTTGCTCTTTGGCTGATTTATTTTTGTCTGTCTTGGGTTTAGTCTGAGTCTTTGCTTTGTGTAAAGTTTTCCTAACCTCAGGAGTTAGTGGCTTCAGGTCTGGTTTAGTGATTTTTCTTAGCTCAGGCTTGTTCGGGTCTTTCTTTTTATCCTCCTTGGCCTTGGAGTCTTTTTTATCCTCTTTCTTCATTATGTTCTCCTTCTTGACCTCACGCTTCTCTTTCTTGATTTCTTTCTTCTCCTTGTCTTTCTTTTCGTCCATCTTGGGTGTTTTTTCTTTCTTGATAATCTTGTCCTTGGCTACTTTCTTTTTCTCCAGTTTGGCGGCCTGCGGAGCCACCTCACTGTTCTTCTGCTGCTTGGTGGCTTTGGTACTAATGCTTTTGACTTTCTTCTCCTCTTTTTTCTCTACTTTGTTTTCTTTACTCAAGTCATTTTTGGACTCTTCTTGTCCACTGGTTTCTTTCTTGCTGGTCTTAGTGTGTGGTTTGGGGGATGATTTCAGGCTCTCTTTGCTGTCAGTCCTTGATCTGATTTTAGTTTGTTTGATAATGGGCGGTGGGGCTCCAGAGGATATATCTTTCTGAGTAGCCACTGGGTATCGCAGGAAGTCCAGGTGTTTCAGCTTCTCAAGCCCCTCAAAGATCTTGTTCTGTGATGCATTTCCAGGGAACAACACACGCACAATCTTTTCTGTGGGACTGTGTGGAATCCAAACAATGAGGGCTGTGACAGAAGTTAAATAAGGGACCGAGATCTCTCCTTCTTTCCCATTGGCCATCACAATGCCGGTCTTGGCCTTGCTGTTCCCAGCCCATTTCTGCATTAGGAATTGCATTTCTTTGCTCTCCTTAACAGGGTTCAGAACGTACATGTCTAGTTTCCCAACACCAAGTTTGTGGAAAAGAGTGATAGGTTCAATAGTGTTGCTGACGACCCTGAAGAGCGGTTCTGGCTTGATGCCCAGCTTGTTGAGGTACTGCAACGTAAGAGACGCCTCCTCAATGCTTCGCTTCACCTTCACTGTTGACTCAAGCATCCTCAGCTTCTCTGGAACATTATAAAACACCACCCCCAGCTCGGGAGAGATCAGATTCTTCATCCAGTCCCCATTGGAGTCAGATCCCTGTTGACGCTCCTCTTCCTGTTCAGCAATCTTCCTCTGGAGCAACCCGTTGATGCCTGGGAGGTTGTCTGCCCCAATGTGAGTGATCAGAACAGAGTCAATCCGGTCCAGGTGTCGAACAAGCTTCCAGAAGCATGACTTCCGTTCAGACCCGCCATCCACCAGGATGTTGAATCCATTCACAGCAAATAGGGCAGAGTCCCCCCTTCCACCTGGGAAGATGTAGCAGCAGGGCTTAGACAGCTTCAGAAAGCCTCCAGAAGTAGGGGGCTCCAGCAGCTCAAATGGCGAGGAGACATCCACTGCCTCTGCATTCTCATATTCGGTGAACTCCGTGGCTTCGTCCATGTCTGGATAGATTAAGGGTTCGGGCAGTATTCCAGAAGGCTCTGGAGCGAGTGATGATCCTGGCTGACCGAGGAGCTCCAGCCCCTGACTCCCTGACTAGACAGAGTAGGTCTTGGCAGCTGCTCAGTAGATGGACCCCAGAGGACCTTGATCACCTGGGAACATAAACAGAGAGAACAAAAACAATAGCAACCTTTGTACTATATGTTGTACTACTCTAAAGATCTTTACACGATAACTGAAAAAAAAGGCTTACTTGCGGTAGCGACACAAACTCAGAGAAGTCTTTCCAGGTGAGGGCACCACCCTGCACCAACAGGTTGCGTCCCCTGATTCGAGCTCTGACCACTCAGAACCAGTAACTTGAATTCAGACAAGTCGATGATCACAGATCCGATCTGGATAAGGTGTGTGGGAAAACACGTTCCACGTTCCATGAATTCTCAGCTCAAGGACCTTCTATACTCTATACTCTATATATATATATATATTAGATTTCGATTTTTAATCACAAATATATAAAATGAGCAATGTGTAAAATTATCTTTTCTAGGAGTAGCATACACATATCACCACAAATATGTACAGATCCTTAATTTACAGTGGTTACTACTAAAGAGGTGACATGGCATTACACAGTTATGTGATCATCATCACCACCAGAATAGACAGCAGTACTTCGTATACATCTTTATTGTCTTGGAACATCAAAACCTTGACTCACCTCTAAAGCAGCACCTCAGAAAGGTTCACTTACACCACTGGCTCAAGGACATCACTCTTAAGCTGAAGGTTTAACAGGCCTGAAAACACACAGGCAGAAACAGTAAATATCATGGGTGATGGGGCATATCATTTTCTTTCGCTTCATATTTCTTACTTCCAATCATGATGCTGAAGGTGGGTGTCTGTATTTTGGACATAAACTGTAAAAAAGTGACTGTTAACAAATCCACACTGTGTAGACTGGCCACTCTACGCTTATTCAAATCCCCATCTAAAAGCTTCATCCCCTCGCGCGAATGAGTTTTCTTCGGTTGAATGTCTCTTAATGAAACAGGAAACAAGGAGTAACATTCATGGTTTCCGGCCCAGACTCTGTGCCGTTTCCCTCCAGAAGTTCAGCTATAATGTAGTAGGACGGCTGGGTCCAAGATTAGGGGGTTCTAGCTAATACCTAACTGTAGATAGTAAAGTCATTGGGTCACATCAAATACCAATGCAGGAGCTCTCAATCTGTTTCTCTGGCAACGACCACCTAAGCACTCTGATGAGTTGAATCCTGCCACTGCAACTCTTCTAATAAAATCCCATCAATGATACAAAAACAAACCAAACACAAAGCCCTGTATTGGCCGTCTCTACGGAGCTGCTTATCAGCCTGCCTCCGCCAGCGAGGTACACTGACCCAGTCCTTGCTGAGCGAGACGCATTGCAGCATTTCTGAGGGGGAGGGGAGAGGAAGAGAGGGGCAGGGAGAGAGAGAGAGACAGAGAGAGAGAGAGAGAGAGAGAGAGAGAGAGAGAGAGAGAGAGAGAGAGAGAGAGAGAGAGAGAGAGAGAGAGAGAGAGAGAGAGGAAGGGAGAGAGAGAGAGAGCGCGAGAGAGAGAGAGAGAGAGAGAGAGAGAGAGACACACTCACACACACACACACACAATAAGAAATAAACACACAAA
>OMKX01074684.1:0-10128 GCA_900302425.1 Brosme brosme
CACACACACACACACACACACACACACACACACACACACACACACACACACACACACACACACACACACACACACACACACACATACACACACAAACAACACACACACACACACACACTGACACACACACACACACAGTAACACACACAGTAACACACACACACACATAATCAACACATACATACAAAGTGGAATAGTGACGTGTGTGCGGCATGTTCGGATGCTTCTAGTCAAAGAATGCTATCACCCTCTACTGGACAAACTCCACCTTTACCAAAGACAAGTTAATGTAATATGTTATTGTGTCTCACCTATTTTCCCCTATCTATTCGTGTAAAGTAACAAGAAACACTAATGGCATAAACAAATGTAAAGTAACGAAATTCCGTTCGCCCTTCAGTTGTACTTATCGGTATTTTCCATTTAATGTATAGTTAATAAACCCTTGTCCCTACAATGCTGACAGGTAGGCTATGTCAATAATTTAATAAAGGCCTAAATAAGTACATTCAAACCCCTATTTTAACTTGATGTCATAATCATAAACATGCCTGATTGTACACGACGTAGCCTGAAGTAGGTTAAATGACTCAAGCACTTACGTGTAATTGTTTGCAATTCTTTTTTTTATAATTAATTCCGAAATTGTACTAACTTTTCTCATGGCCACAACAAGCATTTCACTAAAGTATGGATGAAAATGAATTAAACCCCATTTTTACCAGAAACATTCAGCGTCATTTGGTGTATTTCCGGGCTAGGCTACTCCATTTCCGTTAGGAAGATGAAAACATTTGTCAGATTGTCGGCATGTACAGTGCTGATGATTATGTAATAGTGTATTTATTCAGTCGCCATAAAATACCAATAAATGGGTATACGTTTCCAGCAGTATAGTGACGACCCTTATGCAATTGGGAAACCACCAACACTCAGCCATTTAAGCCGTTTAAACAAGGATGCGCTGCAATTAACCACCGAAGAACCGCATAGACAGTCGGAGGGAGGCGGGCCTGACACACACTATCTAATACACACTACGTGGAAAGTCGACTGCCATTCAAAGCAGAGGTGATCGTATGTTCTGAGAGTAGTAACATAACGTTGTATATGCTCTCTTATAATACATCCATGGCTGTACTCTATTGAGCATTCAGTACGCAGAGGAATACTAAAGCATAAGTAAGTGCACCTCTTATGATTTTCATAATTGCATAACAAAGTGGAGAGGACGTTGGACGTTGAAGACACATCCAATTGCCTGTCGTATTATTGTTTCTACGTGTCCATGCTATTCCAAAATGTTGGCGTATTCTTATGTACAGTATAGGCCCTATGTCATATTACCTTGTTGTTTAAGTTGTCCATTTGTCTTGTACACTACAGAATCACGAGTGAACCCTAACTCTTCAATTACTGCGAAACATGTAAGATTCTTGAATACAGATTTGTTTTGACCACCTACTTAATATTTGAATTCAGCACGAGTTGACGTTGTGAACTTTTCATTTGTAAAGGGCATCTCTCAAACATCGCATTTCAATGCCTGTGGCAGCGGGCGTCCTACTGGTCGGAGTGCCATATTCAATCTCCTTAGCGGCCCAGTGGCTGTATGGTTGGCCAAATAAGCCCGGCTGTAGAAAATACATAGAGGCTCTGAGACCAAGGTAATCAAGCATCAAATATATATTAGCAGAAAATTACAAATCAACACTGGAAGAAGCCTATCTTGATTTATATGCATGTCTCATGTAAACCTCTCTGTGTTCAGTGTCAATGTATGGTTGTTTCTTACGCATAATGAATACCTAAAGGACAATATATATATATATATATATGTTAGAAGAATGATGCATTCATGCTTAGTTGAGGACATGGTTTCAATATTTGTGTTTCATTCCTAGGCGAATCTACTGTTTGACCAGAGCTGTGCTCGAAACACTAAAATACCTACAGTACGGAAAACTGTACTTCCAGTGGAAGTTGTGGTACAAGAATGATGAGAACCGGAAGCATTATGAGAAGGTATGTGGCAATCAGAGGTCGATAATTAATCAACAAGGACTAAAGAGAAGGCACTAGGTTGATTATAATAACAGTAGGCTATATTATAACTATACTATAACTATTTCGCCTTTGGGTTTTCTACCAGAGAAAATAATGAGAAAATGGTCTGTGCCTTTAGAAATTGTGCGATGTTTACACGTCTGTCTGTTTTTTTGAATTACCCCAAAGGGAATCACCTTCGGCCGTCGAAGCAACAAGATGGACTTGTACTACTGTCCCCAAGGGGGCAGGAGGGCCGGGGACAAACCCGTTCCCCTGGTGGTGTTCATCTATGGCGGCGCGTGGGGCTCAGGAGACCGGTCCATATACTGTCTGCTGGCCAGGCGGATGGCCGAGGAGCTGGGTGCCACCGTGGTCTGCCCCGACTACGTCACCTACCCCAAGGTAAGGTCGCTCAGGGCGACCGAACCCTTCCATTACATTGAATGAGCTTCAAAACAAGAGGAGGCCGAGGGAGCCTGTCAGAGACTGAATATAGGTCAGCTGTTGGAGCAGGGATTGAAACTGATGATTGCAGGTCTTTCTTCTTCTCTGCCAGATGTGTTAAATATTTTTTTCCTCTGTGGCGTTGTATGTAGCTTACTTTATATCTGATTGTGTTTTATATTGTATGCAGCTGCTATCTTGGCCAGGCGTCGCTTGTAAAATAATTGTATTATCTCAATGAGAGAGGCTACACTGGTTAAATAGAGGTTATACCTGGTGTCCTTTGCAAATAGGGTGAGGTCACAATATGTAAATATTGTATGTGAAGTACAGCAAATTTACATTTCTTCCCTACACAATACTTATTCTATGGAGACACTACAATATGCTTGTAGCATGTCATGGTATTGGAGATACAGTCATTACTCTATATTCAATTGATTTGTAATGTTATTGGCTGATGTTGATAAATGTACATTTTCAGGGGAATGTTTTGTGCATGGTCCAAGATATCACTGACTGTCTAGTTTGGGCACGAGAGAACGACAAAAAGTACAACTTTGACAAAGTAAGTGACTTTTATATAAAAACATAAATCATGACTTGCAAACATGAATCATATCATCACTTAAAATGATTTTCTTTCCAAGGTCAAAGTTATTTTTTGCACACCAAGTAATTTTTGCATTTTTGCAAAAACATCCTGTATGTGTTATTATTGTTGGGAAATCCAGCTCTTACTTTCACAATACAATTACACTACAATACAATCTACAATCATACTAATTCAACTTTTCACCACACGCTTTTACTTTTTTTCAAATGTATGCAAGTAACTCAATGTCTGTAGAATAAAAGCAATCTATCCACGACTCGATCGGCCCAGGGAATAATGCTCTCTCATTCAATTAGGTCTGTGTCAGCCGATCAAAGGGAATTACAATGACAGGACGTGACGTCCAAATTATTCTTCAGTAAAGTGGAAAACCGATTACATTTTGGTTTTATTACCGACATTACAAATCAGACCTCACTATCAGCTGGCTTGAAGACATAGTTCTTGCTACTTGCTTGTTGTTTTATCGTTCTTCGTGTCAACAACGTCACTGTTGTGCGGACGATCCAACGCTCGCTGGTGCTAGCTCTGGCCATGAGAGTAGCCGTACTTCTGATACCTGGTCTCTGATTGGCTGTGTGCCTGTTTGTCCTCTGCAGGACAACATAGTGTTGGTTGGTCACTCTGCGGGCGCCCATCTGTCGGCCCTGGCTATTCTGTTCCTCATTGACGGAAGAGACGAGCTCTTCGTCGAGGCAGGCATGCAGCGGAACATCGCTAAGGCGATAAAAGGACTCATTGGTGAGTCTTGTGGCACTTGCTAAAATGTCAGCGAGGATCGGGCTGTTTTTAAATGAAATAACCCTTCCGGCTTGGTGCATTACAGCAAATACAGTCTTTCATTGTGTGATTCATTTTGCGTGTTTGTTGTTGTGTGTACTGTGTATGTGTGTTTGCATGGCCTTCTCTGTGACCGGATAGCATACTCTCCGTTTCATTTCTCGATGACAGCCTGACATTTGTCGCCAGGCATTTTTTGTCCTTTTCTTTCAACTTCTTCAAATTAATTTCCAAACAAGGTTGTTTATTCTATATGTCAAATCTTTCTTTTCATGTAATAGATATTTATAAATGTTCATATTTAAATATTTAAAAGGATTGTGAGTGTGTGCAGTATTTCCCACATTGTTTGATAAAAGCCAGCGATAATCCTTACCCTAAATCCAAAATGTTTATATTTCAAATCCTCAAACAACATTGTACAAGAGAAAGAGGAAATGTATAGTTTGACAGTTGTGTTTAACCTTCAGTTTATGGTACTGCACATTGCGGCAGAGCTAAGTTCTAACATTTTAAAATCCTTGCATATTTTAACTTTCCTTTTTTAAAAATGTGATCACTAACTTCTTATGTGTTGCGCAGGTTTGAGCGGCGTATACAACATCTTGGATCACTACGAGCATGAGCAGATGCGAGCGGTGGAGTACGTGTCCACCATGCATAAAGCTATGAATGGAGTCCACAACTTCCCTTACTACTCGCCAGAGCACATCCTCAACACATTCAGCCAAGACAAGCTGGAGAGGTGGGACCAGCACAGACTTTGATCTTGTTCATGAAATTGGTGTTGTGTAATTGTTTTAGTTTTTGACAGTCCAAGTGCACAGTCCATTCATGATTTACTAGATTTGTTTCTTGTCACTCAGCCGGTGTGAAATGACAATGGAAAGAAATGGTTGACAACAGGAGAATACTAAAATACTGCATTTCATTCATGACTCGTTGACTTACTGAAGTGTAAGCATCAGACATACACACATCACATTTGCTGATAGACTTTTGAGTGTATAATTGTCAATACCTGGGTCAAAATAGCATTTAAGACATGCATTTTCTTAATAGCAACCATTACAATGCCCTGCCTTCAATGCACAACATTTTAACTTTAAATAAAACCTTGGTCTCTTAACTCTGCCAGAATTCCGCCAATCAGCCTGCTCCACGGAACCAATGACATCATAGTTCCCGCAGAATCTTCCATCAAGTTCTCCCAACTCCTGACGTCCCTGTCTGTGAAGACGTCCCTCTACCTGCTGCCAAATATCGACCACACCGAGATTGTCACCGACCTCATGGTGCCTGACAGGCACTTCTACCACGCGGTCTACAGCTGCATCAAACAGGAGTACAACAAACTCATTGGTGTCTGCTGAGGTTCTCCAACCAGGGCCCAGTCTAACGGCTTTCTCCAGGTCATCTTTGTTTTATTTGCCTCATTTGTAGCCTTGACTACTACATACCTCATTTATCCTCATTAAGATTCCAGAGTGGCTTTTCCACTGCAACGCACCATATTTTGTTGGGTCATATTGTGTCTGAATTGAATTTATTGCTATGTATTCTTATGACAAATGTTGTGCTAAGACATTTGTGTCATATTATGACATTTATAAGGTGGTTTTCTTGTAAGGATTTCATGAAGGATGTTTTTACCCTGAGCCTTACTGATTTAATGGATTAATGAATTGTGTCATAATAGTTGTTTTAATATATAAAAAGCCACTGGTGTTAATGCAGGTAGTATTATCATTGATATTTAATATTTTAAACCTCACTGGATTTGTCATGTGATAACTTGGAGCACATAACTCATGCCTTATGCTGGTCCATATATTGAATGAAATGGGTTTTGTGTTATCGTAATATCTCCTTCCATGTCACCTATTAAGTTATTTTGGACATTAAATGTTTAAAGGTACAATATGTGTCAAATTTACTCTGCTAAACCATAAACTGACCATGATTTGTCATGAGAGATTAAGGAAACATGCCAAGTTGAAATACTGGCTACTCCGACAACAATGCTGCAGCCAGTACATTCTCCTTTGAAATGTCTGTTCTGGGCTGGAACGTTGTTTGTTCTTTTGGCCTGTTATGATTTCCTTCTCTGAGTACCCCAGGTTGCCAGATATAAAAAAAAAAATGGCACACAAATAGCCTCCTTCAGCCATGGAAGCAAGCAACAAACTGGATCAACTGAGATTGTAGTAGATTCTACCTTACCTTTCAAAAAAGCTCCATGACCAGAGCTGTGCTAAAAAAAACGGTTAAATCTTCGAGTTGCATTTGAAAGATGGAGACAGCTTTGAGCCCAGAAGGATTTCTAGACTGATGCCTCATGAGCTGGTTTATAATTTGCAAACAAATAAATTGCAAATGTATACATTAGCTGATCAACTTACAGTGTAGAACTGGTTGTTGCTTGTTATTGTAGAAATACAATAATTTCAAGTCAGGGGAGGAGGGGGTGGGTGGAATGGAGACAGCTCTCCAATTTTGTGAATTGGGATTGCAGTACCCATTTTAAACGCTTGGTGTCAAAGTTACACATTGTACCTTTAAACCCACCAAACAATTTTGGACATCAGTTTGTCCTCTTAAAACGTGACTAAAGCTTGGACTTCAATACATTACCAAGTATGTGTCTGTTTGACATTTCTGGTGGCCTGCTGCATACACATAAAACACACTCTATATTCAAAACCTCATGCTAAACTAAACCAGCAATTATGATTCCCTGCACATTTCCCAACTGTTCCCACACCTTGCACCTCTGAAATGAAAGATCTGTTCATCATCTCCCACAGTGCTTTGTCTTTGTGCTTTGTCTAGGAATAGGTCAAACATACAGTGCCATGCATTTAAAACAAAGGATTATCTGCGAGCAATCCTTTGAATTTTTTTCCTTTGTGCTTGAACTATACGGCCACCCACACATTTTTCATTATAATACTAAGTATTATATGCTGGGTTCCTTGTGGTGGCCTATAAAACTGATTTCTTTTTTACAATGAAGCCCTGAGGGAGGCTTGGTGAAATCCATGCTCTTCAGAACATTTCTCTCATGCTCTTCAAACGTTTAAAACGAACTTCATCCAACCTTTCCATCACATTCCCCTTCAGTCTGGATAACATTTCTTTTTTATGTTTGCCAGTTTTCAACAGGGAATCTTGGCTGATTATGCAATATTCTTATTTTGTAAGCTATGCGTTGTTCATAAAGAATTGATCTGTTGCTTTGCTTGAATATGTGCACCATTAAACGTAGCTTTAGGCTGGTATGCAGGCAGGTCTTATAGTCTATGAATGCTTTGGTTTATTCTAATGCGGTACAACATTTATGTTCCCCTTTCAACAACCTTATCCTCAGCAAAAGGTGCAGGGATGAGCCTGAATGGTATTTGTCCTCTACGTATATGTAAGTTTGAAGCTCCATTTTAACAGTTGTGACAATTCATTGACAAACAAACAGCCTGTTCAAATAACGTATTGAATTCATACCGTTTTTGTGGAAATAACATTAAGAATGTATTCTTGTGGTGTACTGGTGGGCTGCACGACCATACACATTCTGAGGTCTCCAGTGTTCCCCAAGGCTGCCTCCACCTGCTGAGGATCCCCAGAGATCTCCCGCAGCACGCCCACCACCAGAACCACGTCTGCGGCCTCATCTCAGACCTCTGGCCCCTCTCCTGGGATGCCGTGGAACAGCTCAGTGATACTGTCCACCCCCACGGAGAGGGAGCTTTGGTGGTTGGTACAGTAAGACCCTGAGCTACCTTCTGCTACTCTGCCCTCCATCCCACTCATGTGGGCTTTTGTTACCTCACAGACGTCATGGTCTGAGATGCTGGAGGGGGGCTCAACGGAGACTTGCTGTTAACCATGCATGTCACACAGATTTACGTATCTTTCTGATATTTCCATTTCTTCCTCTGGGTCGTCAATACTGGCCGGTTCTGGCTCCAGAGCTCCCCTCCTGTCACAGTATGGCCTTTTTTTGTACAGTTGTGAGTCCTGCTGTCCACGCGGTGGCTTCCCTTCCAGGAGCTTAGAGGGGTTTTCCTATTGGCTGCTTAGAGGCCCCAGGGCCTGAGAGCAGCCGGGACTCAGTCTGAACTTCTACCTAGCTGCCCAAAGGGACAGTAGTAGCGGGGACACTTACACTCCAGGTGAAGAACACAGGTTCACCCTGTCTATGGCGGAGGTCCTTCTCTGAGCACCGAGGAGCAGTCTGAGGAACACTTGTCCACATACTCAGCCATTGAAACGTGGAACTTTTCTCTTTGAGGAACTCATTCAGCTCCGGCCGGTCACTCCACGCCGCCAAATGGGCACAGACAGGAAAGAGCTGCTTTTATGTTTTTCAATGCCGTCAACAAGACAAAAGAGAGTATTTACCTGAATACCTTATTTATATCTCATACCTGATAAATAATGTAAAAGTATATATATATAGGGTTCTGTTTTTATGAAGAACCACATTCACATCTCATTCACTTCTCAATTAACAACCATTTGACATTGAACAAGTCGGTGACAATGCAGATTAATAACAGTCTTTCAACAGTCGACATTCGACAGTCCTTCAAAAAGGTAGACATTACGTATATTATGTTACTATAACATATCTGGATTAGTGTGGACATGGCCTAACTGTTAATGGATAAAATAACGTAAAACTCAAACTCAATAAACCTTAGAACATCTGCAGAGGCTTGGGGTAACGCCTCCAGCCGCAACTCCCTTTCAATCTCTCGCTCTAGATCTGTCAGCCTCAAACATTGTCTCAGCTCCCAAGACTGAGAAGGATAGAAAGAAAGAAAGAAAGAATGAAAGATACATGTCAGGCTACATAAAGCTAAAGAGTCAGACAGCTTGCAGTATATTAAAAACCAGGCTACTGAGTTGGTGTCAGGCTGCTTCTCAACAGTTGTATGATTTCTGTGTTCATCAATACAGCCATACTCCTGTTTGTCTCCGTCCTTATCTCCTTTGGGAGCCTTTTTTAGCAGAAGGGCTAAAAAGGAACCTGTTCTGCTTTTTCTTTCCATAGGAAACAGTTAGTGAGTACACTGTATAACATATAAAGCTTAGGTGAAATTAAGATGTTATATCAAAACTTGTACAAATATAATGTTTTGCCATCTCCCCCAGAGGATTCCGTGAATTGTTGAGCCTGGTCTTCGAAGCGACCAGTTGGAACGATCGACTGGTTGAACGATCGAAAAGGCCTTCAGACATACTCTCTGAAGGCCTTCGTGTCCTCCACTATCAGCCATTTCCCCCAGTGCTGAGAAGAAATTCCACAAGTAACCTTGTCTGGATCTTTTAGAACTTGAATGTGTTGCATAAGAAAGAAGTAACAAAGTGTGTGCACTTAAGTAACTCTCTTCCTGGCAGGCTATGAATAGTAATGAACTCAATGATTGGCAGAGAGTATTTCATTTAGATGGAATTATTAATATTTTGTTATTGGTTTGGATGTGTTCAACATTACCAATTACCTGCTATGCAGCAGTGTAGTACGACAACATGCAAGTAGTTCTGATATTGAATTGAGAAGAGCTGCAAGGGGTGCGAAGAAAGAAGGAGAGAGAGAGAGAGAGAGAGAGAGAGAGAGAATTTGAAAGATGCTAAGATATAAATGTAAATCAATTCATTTGATTGTTGAATTTATTTTCAAATGTGTAAGGTGGTAGGCTTATAAACAATCCATCTGTGTATTACAAACACAACATATATGATAAAATAATGAGCCATTTCCAAGTTATCAATATCATTTTTTATTTATTCAACAGTATTTTTGTGACTTTTTACTCTTTGAACTCTTTGAACTCTAACATAATATGAATATTAATAGTTGCTTTAGTCTTGTCTGTAAACGATGCTTTATAAGCAAACTAGTTTCAGTCGAAATAATAAAATGGATGCAGATGTGTATCCTTAATTACAAAAAAATCCATATTCCATATACTTTTGTATTATACAACAAATCACTACATGAAAAGGGCGTGCGCTCTAACACAATGACACACACACACACACGCACGCACGCACACACACACACACGCACACACACACACACACACACACACACACTCACAGCAGCTGGGCGGAGTTAAAGATTTCTGCAGTGGTGAAATTCAGGAGCTGCGTTGCTGAAACCTCATTGTTGCAGACGGGGGGTCTAACTTTTACCTGAAGCGGGCAAATAGATTGCCGAAATTCCAAGTGTC
>OMKX01074685.1:0-16795 GCA_900302425.1 Brosme brosme
GGCAGGGAGGGACAGACACGGAGGGCCCAGCAGGAATGTGGGACATTTATTTATATATTATAGGCCACAGACTCAGGTCAGGGTCCTTCTGTAAAAACACGAGGCTGGCGGTTTCCACAAGCTTTCCGTTAAATATGTTCTTCGGCTGAGCTCCTCGGGATGTACAAAAATATGGATCTACATAAATACCTAGACAGACTCTCACTTTCTTTTTAAACACAGTAAAAAAAGGCTAAATATAGACAGAAGTTGCATTAAAACCCACTAATGACTTTAAAGGCTACAACACCTTGTGCCTTACATACAGTATAGTATTACCAGTCATACCAAATGGTCCTTTACTCTGGTATGTGGTTCTCAGTCCTTAGAAGGTCAATGCCTCCTATGTTGATTCCTTGTGTGTTACCTTACACTCACGAGACACACGCACACACCCGCACACGCACACACACACACACACACACACACACACACACACACACACACACACACACACACACACACACACACACACACACATACCTCTCTGGTCAGACACCTGCAGGGCCTCTCCATTGCAGAAGGCCCCCTTGCCCTTCCGGCCCGTGTACATCTTGTCCTCGATGCAGCTGTACACCACCCCGAACTCCAGCTGGGGAAGAGTTAACATTGGCAGAGTCTTGATCACAATTCTACAAAAACGAGTCTATGTTGATATAGTAAACTGGTAGCGGTGAGCTTCTAGGACCCACAGCCTAGCATAGCAGAGGTCTTAGCCTCCTGCACTGACCTGTTTCTTGACTGCAAAGCCGATGCAAACTGCCACAAACGGGTATCTGTCAGCACGGGGGATCAACGTGAGTTAGCGGGACGTTTTTCTGGTATTTAATTATCATCAATCACGTCATTGGTTGTGGATGTTGGCAAGCGTGTGTTGAATCAGGTAACCTTGTTCCTTGTTGATGCTGGTATTACCTGTCTAGATAATATTTTGACAGTTGCTGTCATGGTAACTTGTTGATATAAAAGGCATACCCGTGAACGAAGTTGGTGGTCCCGTCCACCGGGTCGATGATCCAGGTGGGGCTGTCCGTCAGAACACACTCCTCCCCAGCCGCCACAGACTCCTCCCCTATGAAGCTGCACCACAATACGTTTTCTGACCGATTTCAATCGTGCACCTGACATTTACCCCATATTACAAGAAACTCAAACAACTCAAACTAACACTGAAACGAATAAAAACGAAACCAAAGCACTTTTCTTTTTAAACGTAACTCAAACAACAAGCACACTTTAAAACCTTATAAAAACCAAACTGCATTTAAAAACAGAACGAAAACTAAATAAAAAAGAAGGAAAAAAACTATAATAACCTTCAAGCTGTAACCTGCAGTTGCCTAGTTTTAAGGTGTTGCCTACCGTTGCCTGGTTACAAATGATAACCTATTGCTACAAGGTGATGCCTTGTAAAGGCGATGTCACCCGCTGTTACCTAGTGACAAAGTACTGCGTGGTTACAAGGTTTCTCCTGATGTTGCCTCCAGCTGCCGCTTGGTGTACAACAAAATATGAAAAGGAAAGTGAAGTTATTGGACAGTCTTACCGGTGGGTGGGGAACTTCTTGGTCACCGATTGGATGATAAGCTTCTCCACCTTCTGGTCGGTCTGGGTCACCAGGTCAACGGAGCAACTCTTCAGCATCACCTTCATGTCGTTCTGCACTGCATCCCGGACCAGCTGCACACACATTACAGCATCAGAACAGGTCAAACCACATTCAAATAAGTCGGTCTGGTTTGAATAATGTCTCACCGTCCCAGCTTTCCGGGCAATGGCCACAGCATGGTCCATCGCGTCCTGCCACGGGTCTGCCATGAGTCCGGGTCCGGGTCTACACTGGACCGTCTGGCGGACAGAAGCACCCCGGCGCTTAGAGATACTTAACTTCGGAGCTAAGCCGAAATGATCTAGAATAATCTCGTCAAACTACAAAATAGGAGAATATCACAGTTGTATAATATATTTAAAAAACACGGGGACATCATAATACAAACATATATATCCTTACCGAGAACTTGAAGTGATGAGTTGAGTGTGTTTATGTCAGGATGAAGGATGAGGTCCACTCTCCGGTTCCCCGTCTCCTCTTCTTCAGGTAGAAATATGAGGTAGTATTCTTTATTTGCTGCCGCCTACCGGCCGCTAATAATACACAGTAAACACTTGTTAAAACATTTGTTTTAACAAATACCAAGTAAACCTAGTATAGGCCTACCTAGTAAACATTTGTTTACTAGTAAACAAATGTGTGTGTGCCATATCAAACGTGTTGGGGGAAACATTACACAGTGCCTTCATATATTTTCTTCATTTTTATCATATATTGTTTTTAGTTATTTGTTCTTTCAGGGCCGGGTTATGTCGTTATGTGCATACCATGGTGTAGTTTGCAATGTGCAAATGGTTGTATTTTGGCCACATTTATATCGGTTTAACTATTATTTTATATTTATTTTCAACTCATAATATGAAAGCAGTACACTTGAGAATCAAACACAACAAATGTAACAGTTTTAAAATGATACGTTCAAATTTATTTCATATAAAGCCTTAAGATGCAACCAAGCCCACCAAATAGAAAATACATCTATTCCTGATATCAAAAAAAACAAACATTCACTTTCTTCCACTAAAAACCTGTCCAACAAACAGACCACTCTTCTCTTTGGGATGTCTCCTATTTTAAGACATTTTGGTTTCTCTCTCTTTGTGTAGTGTTTTCACTCCTTTCGCAGCAGGCAGAAGACTGTAGAAGAATGCAGTCTAACAGCCGCCCGCCCCACATGTACACTTGGAAGGGTCCACGTCGTCACGGCGACAGGGGAAAGCCTGCACCACCTGTGCGATCCGATTGGCTACTGCCAGAGAACTGGCCGCAATGACCTTCCTGGACATCATGTCGAACTCTGACCCTGTAGGGGAGAGAGTTTTTTGTTGTCAGAGCATTTGATTCATAGATTGCTCTCAAAAAAATCGGTCGTACTGTACAATAAGGGTACAATAATTAACCAAGAATTAAGACTAGTTAATGCAGTAATAGACATTAACTAACAATGGACTAACAGTTACTTAACAGTTTACCAATGGTCAAGAAATTTACTAATGTTGTTCATGTTAACTTAGGTATCAATATATACATTATTCAATAGGGCTAGGGTTAAATAATGTATAAATTAGATAAAATGAAACTAGTAAACATGAAAACCATTGGTAAATAATAACTAGACCATTAGTTAACTGTTAAGTAATAACTAATTACATTTAGTAATGTAAATGAACGGTTTGTTTATTGTACCCTTATTGTGAAGTGTTGAAATGCTTCAAAAATAAATTGCATACCATAGCTTTAAAAAACAGATTCAACATTAGTGGAGGAGGCGGAGCTACTACTGACCGTCTGTGTCTATGACCACGCCCCCGGCCTCCTGCACTATGATGGCGGACGCGGCGATGTCCCAGCAGTGCATCCCGATGTGGTAGTAGACGTCAGCCCCGCCGGTGGCGATCAGGCACATGTCCACGGCCGCCGTGCCCACTGCCCGCACGCTGCCAGAGGGAAGGGAACCAACGCTTTCAGGAAGGGACATGTGACGTCGGAAATGGGCGGTGCTCGGAATATTTGAATGTGACTTGACTCTTATTTGAATCTAACTTGATTTTAATCAAATGTTACTTGATCCCAATCAAATGTAACCTGATCCCAATCAAATGTGTCTTGATTCTGACCATTTGTAAGTCGATTTTTATTTAAATGTGACTTATTTTTATATTTGAATAGAACTAGATTTTCATACGAATGTAACTGGGCTTTTTACACAAACGTAGCTTAGTGTAACTCCACATGAAAACGTGTAACTTCTGGAAAACGTGGAGATGGAGATAATCATTGTCCGCCAATTGGAGCGCTGCAGTGGGAATGCTCCACAGGCTCCATGGTGTGAAGACCTAGTGCTGCGGTGTGCATCCTACCCGTGGACAGGGAGCTTGAGGAGCCTCATGATGTTGGAGGTCATGGTGTACAGAGCCAGGTCATCTCGCTCGGCCCCGATCTCAGTCACCACCAGACACTGGTTCACGTCTGCTCACACACACGTACGCAGACACACACGCACGCACGCACGCACGCACCCACACACACACACACATACACACACACACCCACACACACACACACATGGGTATCCACTATTATTAATAAAGTGAGTAATTTACAGTACACTAGTTTAACCATGGTAAATGCAGTACTGTACTGCACAAAATTGGTTGGGGGTCTCCTAGCCCGGTGGCAAATACTACTATATTAGTCAGCAACCTCCCAGTTCAGACGCTGTGCCAGAGCAAAAGGAACAGGAGCCTATTCATCTGGTTCCCAGGGCCTGGTCCTAAACGCAGTATTAATTGTATTTTTTATTTGTATGTTGGACTAATATTTAATTCTCCCCTCTGTCCAACCATAGTCATCTCTCATTTAAACAAACATTTTATAATTTTAAGAAATATTAGTACCTCAAATCAAAAAATTCCATTCAATTTAGTCCGTAAACCAGTGGAACTGGATTCTGAGACGAGTTTAAGATACGGCTGAACAGGTTTCTGGATTGTGATGAAGTAAGCGCGCCAATTGGCAAGCCAACGTTAAAAGCGAGTATGTATTACATAATGCCCACCACATACGGAGTACACATTATCCTTACAGCATCAGTCGGTCAAGCTGTGCTTTCAGTTATTATTGAAGTTATAGTCAACAAATTTACATTGCAACAGACAATGGTATCATCAACGCTCCTAAATGCGATCGCTCTGTAGGAGCTGCAGAGTTGAGCGGACAGTTTCATTTTGTATCTGCCAAACAGGATTTTGTATTTATCAGGAATCTCTGCCTGTGAAAGCAAACCTCAGTTTTCTTTGCAGATCTACACGATCAACGTGGACCGATTCAAAATGGCGGGGGACAAGCATATACCTGTCATGGCATGATGCCATGCAAAGCAACTGGCACCAGTAACTGGCTTCAAAAGCTCACACTGGATCGCTGTGTAAGGGGAGCTTGGGTGAAAGACGTTCAAAGACAAAGGCAGGAAAAGGAGTCACCTTGGCAATTTCCCCAAATTCCCGGGGAAATTGAGGCGTGTTTTGGCCTTCTTGGTTAGGTTGACCCAGAGGGAAAACCAAGCAACGTTTTGCATACTGGTGCATCCATACTGCTGCAGATGTATTATGGGACTGTAGACGGACCGTTGAAGTAGTAAATAGTTGATTTGATGATATTTATGGGATAAATCCGAGTTTGTTTTCGCTTTTTTGTGACATGTGAAATGACATTTAACAAAAAGGACCATGAATCTATTCCTTGGCAAACGAAATCGCCCACGATTTTTGACACTCCCAATACATCTGCGAGCTTTTCGAAATGTTCAAACTTCGTGGACCAAGCCAGCTTACGTGATTGGATGATTTAGAATCACTTTAATATGACGGCATTAGCAGGCGAATGAGTACGTGCTGTTTCTTACGGAGAGTTGAGTAGGTGGTCCTTCAATGTGGCTCAGGAAACCTTTGCCTCCACATTGCTTAAATAATGAGGCCATATGTGGTCCAGACCGATCGGATCGAAATGCGTCTTGGGTGCGTTCACACCTGTACTAAGAGCTGTCCGTTTGTGATCGGATCACCCAAGACGCATGTTAATGCCACGTGTGATCGGGGCCTTGGATGTCAGGGCCAATTAATCACATGGACGTCAATGACATTGGCTCCAGGGCCAAGTACCGCAGGGCCTGTGCCATGATTACCAAGCCGCCTGGCAGGCCATTACCTGGGGCTTCAACCTTCCCTGGAATGACCTGCGCCAAAAGCCTTAAGCTGCATTGAACTGTTGCATCCACAATGCAATTCTATTTAAGTGGCTTACCCTGGAGAAAGACGGATATCTGAAGTACAAATTATAAAGGATGTTATATATTTGCGTATCGTTGCAACTTGGTTTACACAATGTTATAGCTGCTGCTAGCTGTTGTGAGAGGTAATTGTTGCAGCACATTATTGCCAGACTCACACTAGATGTTTGCAGTAAACAACAAAGGTCAAGTGGACCAATGGCAGAGCATTCAGACTTGAATGCTTGGATTTAAGCTTGTTTAATAAAAATACTTAGTTGAGGTCATTGTGACTTTCAAGATGAAGGGTTGCGCTGCAGACCGATAAAGTATTTATAGAGCCACAAGCCACCGGAGATTAGGTTTCTCCTCGCACAGGTCTGATCCAACCCTCTGATCCTGCATGCAAGGTTTGAGGAAACACACGATGAGCAGCTTTAAAGACAGACCGGTCCTGGCATTGACATGAAAGTCTACGTAATAGAAGACAAACCTGGGGGAAATTCCTTTGGTTTCCCAAACCCTAGGATTTTCATTTCAATCCTATTTAACATAAAAAAGGAATAAAAAATGGTTTTGGTGCAATATATTACTACATTTAACTACATTCCTTTAGTAAGGAGAACATCCTTCTGAACACACTTTTGAAAAAGGCACCAATCAGGTTTAATGAAGAAATAAGTATAGAGTGCACATGGGGAGAGGATTGAGTGGTGAAGCAGGGGTAAAGTAAGCGGTTTTCCAGGAAACCAGAAATATCATAAAAAGGTACCACAGCCAGATAAATTCTACAAAGTCAGTCGTGCTAAAGTGAAACATTTCAAACAACCTGAACCTCAACCGTGTCTGAAACAATGGGCTCACGTTGTCCATTGTAAAGTGACCATTTACACAGTCCACACACATATCTGTGATGTGTGGGTATATCTTCGTTTACCTCATGGTTGCCATGGGAGAAGTTCAAGCGTGCGACGTTCATTCCAGATTTGATCATCTCCTTCAGCATGTCCACAGAGCGGGAGGCTGGCCCTAGTCAAGGAACAAAGACAAAAGTATGAGGGCTTGGTTTTACGGTTTATGATCTCCCAACCACAATGACTCATTGGTACAGTTGATTGTTTCTGCTATTATAAACACTGCCATTTCTGAGTTGTTGCAGAACAGCACTACTATCGCATGTGCTGTTTCTGAGCGGCTAGGGCACTTAAAAACGGTGAGCTACGTTGAAGTTTTATGGCTCTCCTCCAATAACCAGAGCTGTAAAGATAAAATCGGGATTCCCATGCAGTGAGTCAGTGAGGGTATGCCTCTCACTGACTCAGAGTGGATGCATTTTGTGTATGCCACGCTGCGTCGTCGTGTCAACCAACCGATGGTGCAGATGATGCCGGTGTTGCGGGCGGTGGTGGGTTCCGAGTCGATGTCGAGCAGGCACAAGTGCTCCAGGAAGGTGTCCGCCATGGCGGCGTTGAGCTGCTGCGTCTGGATGAAGGCGGAGCCCATGTCCATGTTCTTCTGCTGAGGCATGGTGATTCCTGGTGCTGCCGGGTGTGTTCTGCAGGAGACAAGCCACAGGAAGAGAGGATCAAGTTACCTGCTGCCACCACAATAGCTTTTTGCTCAGCGGATCCTAGTAAAAAGGTGCTTTATTCAATTAAGAACTAGGTCAACGTTCTACAAATGTAGGCCGCAACCAGTGCCTTCATTTTGATTGCAAAAGGTGACAGGAAATTATTACACGCGTTGCCAAGATACAGATTGGTCATTCAAAATGAATCAACACCACCTCATTTGGTAGTGTAGGCAACAACCTACTACATGCCCAGCTTGTTTGCAATGGATAGCCGCAGTCGTGACAACAGATTTACTATACAAATAGCAAATGCTTGAACATTTCCTAGCCAGACTGAAATTCTAAAGCCTGCTGCTTAGAATACACTTCTTCCACAATGCATTTTAATGCAGTCATTATTTTGGACAACAAACCAGCTTTGGTTACCTGCACAATAGATGGGCTTGACGATGTAACCTCAATAGCAAAACACAAAAGGTTTGAGATTTAACTCAATTCTATAGGAGTTTATGAAATGGCACACGGATTGAGCTATCCACTTAACAACAAGTCTGTCAAACATTATTTGAGACACATATTTCGAAATGAGATATTTTTGCAAGATCTTTTAAGAAATAAATGTAGTCAATCCTTTATAGATAGAGGTAAAGCCAGCCGATCAGTGTTTAAATGGCTTAGGCATGATAATATATTGTTTAACGATGTGGTGCTCAGAAATACTGCTCCTCTCCTACGTCCTCAGATTGAGAGTGGCCATGGCTTGTTGGGCTGTCAGCACAGTCCATGTACATAATTTTTCCCTCCTACCATCACCCAGCCACACACACCTCTGGCTTTGCCCACATTTCATCATTCCTCCTGCCCACTAGTCCTCTTTGACAGCAGATGAGTCACGCAGTGACATTCATTTATACACTCTTTCCACTTCCAAAAATGTCAATAATTGCCTTATAGTTTTGCTCATAATATCAATTGATGATGAATGTTTTTAAAGCACTTGAACCTCAACATTTTGTATGGACAGTGTCACAAAAATAAGATGCATCATTACAAGGAGTTGCTCAATAAAATAACACAATACAAATAAAGTATTTTCCTAATAAAACAAAATTTCAAATTAAAGTTTTTCCATGACTACAGCCTGTTCTCTTCACACCGAGACTCTGTAGGGGCCTTTCACATGACACCAAGGAAGGCTAAAAAAAAACTGAGGCAGGGTCTTTTGTGAGGGCTACTGCGGCAGCTACAATGAGGAAGTTCAGCACATTCTGATTGGCTGGCTCCGGTTACATAACAGCATCACATGACAGACCTGGCCAGACACCAAGGGAGAAGCATAGCTACGAGAGACCGCGTGCTTTCTCTAAAACTGGGCCTGGATTCCATGGTGATTTCAGGTAATTAAGCAAGTAGAAAGTAGGCCTGATGCAATTTCTAGAAAATGATAGAGGCAGCAACGATCTATACAAAATATAAATGAAATGCAACATCTAAACCCATTTCAGAGGAAGCATCATACTGCTAGACAAATTACCTTAATGGGATTGGATTCCCTCATTTTGAATTAATTATCATTACGTAAGTGATCAGAGAACTCTTACTGATTGCTTCTTTCAGTCTGAACTTTAACATGACTGCATATTCAAAATGGACACTTCTAAATTGCTGAAATAGCAGTGAAATCATGTGCAAGTAGCACATGGTAAAGTAGCTGATGCAACCTTTATAGATTATAGTATAGCTTTACTCAACCTATTCTTCTGATGATAACGACATCCAGGCAAGAAATGACACAACTATGCAATCAACATAGCCCCTCTTTTACCCATCTCAACACAATGATAAAACCACATTAGAACATTATGAAATTCTCATAGCCTAACACTTGCTTCCCATTACTCATGACATCCTGGGTCCAGAAGGCATACGTGCAGAGAAACACGTCCAGTATCTCAGGCCCCTCTGAACACACTTCTCCATGCTCGCCAGTGCCACCATCAGACTAATGCCGTAGCAACATGGAGAGCTCTGGGGCTGTACGTGAGCTCAGTCACATCCCAGTCTGCTGTGGCTGGCTGCGTCACACACAAGCACTTAACCGCAGGGGGCAGAGAGGGGCAGTTCGGCACTTGGCTGATCTATTCCTCTGACTTCACAGCAAATAGCACAAGCACTTCAATGAAAATCTCAAATAGGTCATACATATTTAGCAGGTTACTAATACTAGTACAATTCCATCACTTTAAATGCAAGACCTGCTCTCCTTTCCCTAAGCCCAATTTGAATCATTCTAGCATATTTGCATTTGACAATATAGGCAAAGCTTTACTCCAATACTAGCCAATCATTTGACATTCATTAGACACTTAACGGTAACAGGTAATGTTGGTATACAGCAGTTCAAGTTAGTGTATAGCTAACTAATTAGGCCTATAGCCTGCTATGCAATGCTTAATCAACTTCATCTCCCCTTTATCATCAGTCAAATATCCAGCTAAGTTTGTTATTCTCAGGTTTAATCATCATTTAACACGCTTTTTGAGTCCCCCTCATTGTATTAGTTATGGGACCGTATCCAGTGATGATTCTGGTAATTGACACAACCAACCCGCTTATCTCTCTGAGCCTATCGTGAGATAGGAACTATGTAGACATAAAGCTACCACTGGCAAATTCCTGGAAAAGACAATGGCTGACCCTTGAAAGCCACTCTTGTACAATATTACACACAAGGCTGTTTCGTCTAACACAACTTTATCATTGAAGCCAATTCTCCCATGTACAGCTGGGAGGCAGTAATTATTTATCTATTGTCATTGTAGTATTTGCCAATAAGCATTTCATACACTTATTAAAACAACCACCTATAACTAACCGGTTTAGTTTGCGCATGCATGAGTAATTCATTTGAAAGTCAAATACACTCTTACAATCAAAAAGTGTGTTTTTGCATTTGCAACATATATGACCAGTGGGGTCTTGACCACTGCGATCCAGAGATGCCAGAGCTGACCACAGGTCAGTCAGTGATCAGCAATGACACCGCCGCCTTGACGTAGGAGCAATGCTATCTTTAGTACCTGCTGCCAATAATCCCCCCACAATCCCTTTACCAATTTAACACATACACCGACCACACACACACTCTGCATCAACATCCTCCATGCCTTCCAGCCTTTCCTAAGGAAGTTATCCGTCCTGATCAAGCATGGTTTATATAAACATATATGACAGTAAGATATGTCACTGCCGGCGTTTTATTTCTGGTTAGAGGTCAACTTGGAGGACGGCGCGTCCTGGCAGGGTAGCATAATGGCTAATCCGAATCCAATTAATCAGAAACCATGCCACACACACACACACTCACCCCCAGTAGATCTTCCGGTTCCTTCTGGGAACAAAGAGGCAAGACGCGATCAAAGACCTCCACTGAACTCTCAGTGTGCTATAGGGAGAACCCCTCTCTCCAGAAGCGACACCAGCGCCGGCAGATGAGCCGGCTGCGGTGAGCGTGCAAATGCAGGATTCAGGGTTCAACCTTTTCCCCGAAGACAAAAGGCACAAGGAGCCCCTGCGGTGTCCGCCTAACTGCCGTGCCTCGATGCCGCGGACACGCATGAGATGATGTAGGGCTAGAGATCCGGCGTACATTGCAACGCAGCCATGTTACACCACTGCACACCAGCTTGGCTCATACAACCCACCCCCCAGGCTCACATATAGAGCCATGGCTAATAATAACCTTCGCCGAGCAGCACGTTGGTATGAAGAGCACACGTGCAATGTATAGCAAAAACATGACTAGCATGCCATTTGTTAGGAACGACGTCACGGCCTTAGTTCAGCATTTGTCATTGCATCGTAAAGACCATTATAGTTTGTATACCATATAGTCTGCAAACCAAAACACCAGTAGAATAGCACATATTTTGACAGACAATATGGGAACAGGTATTGAGACAACACCCTTTAGGACAAATAATGTCAGCCCTGGGCCACAACTCTCACAGGAAAATTGTCACTGAATCTGTTGAGGCACCCCAGTTCCAAACACTGCTAGCATTAGTCAGCAACCTACAGTGCAGCTGTGGTGCAGAGGCACTGCATGGGAGCGGCGCCAGGTGCAGACGACAAGAACAGCTGCAAGGTGACTACCTGCAAGTTGAGCCACCTCCAAAGGTACGGCTACATCAGAAATTACACCAAGTCCTTGTCCTCGTCGCTGGTGGGCCTCCGCATTAACTGGGGAGTCATGGTTCTCACAACATGCCATGTTTTGTCAACCAAAGCCAGCAAAGCCAGGCTACAGATTTAACAGCCATACCTACAATTATGCAGTGCAGCCAATGGGGAGGAAGTATTCCATAGTTCTATTGAACTATGGAATAATACATCTACATTTGATTGAAGGAGAAGATTGACAAGAAAATTAAGAAAATGGCACAGAGAAAGGCGACATAGAATAAGTGTATAGTTTCTGGCCAGACCAAATAAAACGTGTAGCCTTATTCTGAGCACACAGCTGAAACTGAGTCTCTGGACTCAACAAACAGGCCGGTCCTCTGGGTGAAGAGCTTCCATGTTGTTCCTGGACCATAAGACAGGATGACATGCAGGCCATTACACAACTATTGCAGCAGACTCATGACTTCCGTTTGGGTTAGACCTTAGAAGACTTGCTAAACTAGAGGAGAACGGTTTATAGTTTTTCATCATGTTCAAGGTTTCAACAGCAAATCAAGGATTTGTATGCTTATTAAGTTAGTTTTAACTTAAAAATATATGTATATTTTGATTGTTGATTTAATGTCTGTAGATTCACTTTTCTGTAAAACGTTAGACTAGGCCAAAACCATACTACATGTTTAGGAACAAGGAGCATATAGCCATCACCACGTCGTACACTACCTTATATATAAATAAATACTACCTTATATATATATAAAATATATTTTTCAATATTTGTATTTGATCCGTCGACACCACTGCAGAGTGTGATTATTATAAAATTCCCCACAATGAATCCTTTACATACATTAAATCAACCTTAGCAGACGAGAGAGCATAGCTTACTAAGTACATCGTGAGGCTTAAAGAAGACATAATCTGTTGGACATTAAATTAAAGGATAGATTACGATACTAATAAAAAATAGACAGCACCCGAACACTGATGCGCCAGAGGTCACGTGGAGTTCTCTGCGTCACGTTTTCCTGCCAGGACGAGAGGCTGACCTATAGGATGTCAGGCTGGACTCGACCACGCCAACACAAGGAGACAGCAGGAAGCGATGTACCAACCAGTTCGCTTTAATGCTGCTTTCCAGGCACACATTTTAGACCGTAAGTTACGACTTCAAGTCACGACTCACGACATGGTAGCGTTCCAGGCAAGTCACGACAAGTCACGACAAACCCTTCTGCGGCTCTGGTCTGATGATCTTAGCACTTGTCGTGACTTGCAGTTTTTGATCTTTGACGTCAAAAGCACTTTCACAGGTAGAAGGTTGTGAAAACACGGGATACGGGTTGCCTGGATCGCACCATTAGGATACTAATAGGAATTAGACAGCACACGAACACAGATGCGCCAGAGGTCATGTGGTAGAGACTGACCAATCAGCTGTCAGGCTGGGCTCGACCACGCCCACACAAGGAGACAGCAGGAAGCGATGCACCAACCAGTTCGCTTTAAATCTCTTAATTTGCTTAATTACAGATGCCTCAGGTTATTTGATTTAGTTTAGAAGGATGTAACATTGCAGATAGGACCGAGTATTGCTATAGCTAACGTGCTCGAAAAGGCTAATCCAGAGGGTTTACGTTAAGCATCCATTAACATGTACACACATGTACTCCAAAAACACACGTGTGAGTACATGTTGGATACGTTATAGACCAAAATGATAACCAAGTTCATGTCATTCCGACCATCATCACCTGGACATCACACAATACCACCCAGCAAAGGAGCAAAAACTTGAACAACTGGCGTCAGACCTCGAGTGTAGTTCATGTAGTTATCCTCAAGTGACAATCATGAACAGCAAGACTAATATACTAGGAGGCTAACCTTGCACTCTAGAGAGACTACCACACCACTACAGATATTGGGCATCCCTACTGGGTACCGGTGCTGCTGTAAGACACTCACCTTGTCTCGCTGAGTGACCGCTAGACTGACGCTCTGCTACGGCTCTGCAGCTCAAGGTGACGGCGCTCACTTCCCGGGACTACTTTTTGTGAGATGCTGGATGATATCCATCCGCGATGACGTAGGTTGCCAAGACAAGAAAACGCGATAACTTTTGTTTTTACAATACTTTTCATTTTTATAACTTAATCTGTTCGGATAATTAAGTACGGAAGCGTATTGCATTCATGCAAAATAAAAATAAAAGCATCCGGTTTTTCTGAATTAACGAGTTAACTATCTCGTCAATTCAGAAAAACGGCTGTTTTCTGAATTATTGAGATAGTTAACTCGTTAATTCAGAAAAACTTCAGTAATTAATGACCGATTTGTATTCAAACATTTTTATATAAATTGTTTTAAACCAACGCGTAAAAGAGTGGTGTGGTGGTGCGTTGGTATCTGAGGGACCAATCAGGGCTCAGAACAGCATCACATCATTTGGGCCAACATGTGACTGTGGATGACGAGGGTTTTATTTTATATCGTTTTACTTTCACTGTGTAAGGTAGGTTTACTGATGAGTAGTGAGGTATGGCCACTTTGCCTTTTATTCCTTTAATTTCGATTAGTTACATGTACATTACATTTGTATGAAATAACGAGTTATTTATCATGAATTAGTTCATTAATGAAGTGAGTTCATTTCATCATTGAATTGTTGACATTGCATTGCAATGTTCTAACACGCAGTTAAGTTTTTTTGCGAAACAACACCGCCCCCAAGCGTTTAAATAATGTAATTACTTTGAGCTTGCTTTCTAACAAGCTAAATGCATGGAGATTTTTTAAACCACTATATATATGAATAGTTAAGTTGAATTCATTATATTTAAAATAAATGCATGTTTTTCATGCAGAACCTTGAACCCTGTTAGCTATTTGTCATACAACAAAACATGTAAACATGGCTTATCTCTTCTCATTAGTATTGCTCTACACTACACAGTAACATTGTTGAGTAGAATGCTGCTTTAAAGTTTGTGTACACATGTATCACAACACATGAATGCTAGAGTTGGAGCAGTGCAAGGACATATGCTGCTGTAAATCCTGCTGGAGGATTAAATATCGTATTATTAGCTCTGTCACTGACAAAGAGCCCTTCCCACAGATTGACAAAGGCCTACTTCTAACAAAGCCCATTCAAATGTAAATATTAGCACTTTTCGAAACGATAAAACAACACAAAACTATCGTCCCATATCTTGGAAAGAAAAATCTGTCTTTGCATGGCCTCAATGAGGTCTGAACCCTATGCAGTGCGGACAAAAGAGAGGCATAATCCTAACTGTCACTTCTCATTCTCGTATCCCCCTGTGCATACATGCCTGCTTTTGTCTCCACATTGCCTTCTTTTCAGTGGTTGCATGAGCTCCTCCCCTTAGTCCCCTGCCCGCGCTCACCTTATTACAACAGTGGTGGTGTTGTTAGCTCTGCTGCTATCTCTCCCCTAAGTCCCCTGCCAGTGCTCACCTTAATACAACAGTGGTGGTGTTAGCACTGCTGCTGCCACTGCCCATGTTGCTGTTCAACTAGATGTTGATGGCCACTTTCTGTCTGGATCCTCTCTCTGAGTTCCTCTACGCTTCCCCTCGGCCAATTCACACACCCGCCCCAAGTGAAGGACACGTCCACAGTCCAATCCTTCTCCATCACTAAGCAGTTGTCTTGGGTGTCCATCAGCATTACAATTATTATGAGATAATAATCAGAGCAAAGCATCGGATTAATCCTACTGTACAGGCCTCAGTGAACCACATTCACCTGTGTTAATGTTATGAGACAATAACGTGTGTGTGTGTGTGTGTGTGTGTGTGTGCGTGTCTGTGTGTGATAACATCACATCTATTCGAGCTAAAAATAGCCAAGCAGTAGCACACACAACAGATATTGTAGTGCAGGCATGTTCATGGACAAGACATCCTTTGTATGTGTTGTCTTAGAGAAGTCTTTAAAATGAAAACACATTTCAAGTGAGGTCTGCACTTTCAACCTTTAATACCTTTTACTTTTTTCGAAGGAATATCAACGGAAAACATGATGTGCTTCCAGTTCTGTTGTGGAACTGGACATAACAAACAGGACACCACACTGTGGAGGCCCCAGGCAGCTTCTCTCTGATTGGCCCAGTAGGTGGTGGTGGGAGGGGGGCTATGCACCAGTTAACCCAGCTTACCACACACTGATTACACATCATGGTCGAGTGTCAAAGACAAGTGACAGAATATAAGTGATAGCAATTGCTGGTTTTTATTGACTTCTGAGGCGAAAGGCAAAAGACTTTGTAGGTCATTTTGTTATCTTCATTGAAAGGAGCAGATAATAATAGAGAAAGATCAGCCAAATGGCCTTATCACTATATTTTTGTTCACATCAAACGATCCTCATTAAGGGACAGTAGCAATCAAACAATTATTTTATTTTTTAAATATAGTTACATAATATTTTAATACGTTTTTAGTTTAAAAGACGGCATGACTTTAAGGCTCACCGACACATATGTCTTTATGCTATAGGCATTATAATACATTATATTATTATTATATAATATGAAATAGTACACACATTTTGCATGTGTTTAGCTAGATTTTTGTTTAGCTTGACATCAGTATAACTGCCCACAAAAGCACACACACGCATGATCATACACAGACATACACACACACATTCATTGTCCTCCATCTTTTCTCTCATCCCTGTCAGCAGCAGCAGCAGCAACAGTCAGCTGCAGGTCACATGACTAGCTGGCTGCTCTCACTGAGCATGCTCAGGCCCTTCAGTGTTGTCAGGGAGAATATAAGACAGCAGTCGGAGCAGAGATCTGCAATAGATAAACACACAGACACATACACCGGCTGGGTCCCAGCACACATAGCAAACGAGAGTCAAGCTATCCTCATGGGGGGAATCTGGATATGGCATTTTTGATGGGCATTTCAAAGGGACTGTTTTTATTCTATTGTGTTATTTCAGTGTGTGAGCAGCCATCGGTAGTGCAGCAGGGCTGCCCTTAAGGAGGAAAAGGACCGAGGCAAGGACAGCATCCTCTTCATCGCGTATGACGGTAGGTCTGAAGGGTGAATGGCTGGATGAGGGGGTGGGGGGGGGC
>OMKX01074687.1:0-10942 GCA_900302425.1 Brosme brosme
CCTACTGTGGTCTCTCCGCATGCTCATTACGGGTGGCCTAGTTTGCTCAGGAGAGCCTTGCTAGCCTCATTACAAACATACACACCGCCCATTTTTCTGTACCTCTTTCACTGACTAAATATCTCCCCTACATGTATTCCCGTCTCCCCGATGCACAGAACGGGAAGGCTCTTCAAACACAAAAAACACCCCTGTTGGAATCTTTCTCTGCGAGTTTTGATGAAGAAGGTGTGGATGCTGGGAAGTGTAACTGCAGATTCACACCTGGGAGAAGACTTAAGTGCTAATGTACCATGTTTCCCCAGAATATTATTCTTATAATATTAGATGTCACTTAATGATACATGGATTTTACTAAAGATTTTATAATTACAGTAAGATTATACTAATTTAAATACCAATACCAATTAAATGGAAATACCATTGAATTGAAGAATATAATAAATAAACATGTAAATTGGTTTCAAGGGGTTTAATTGGGGATATGCGTGTCATGTTTTGTAGTTAGTTATATTCATTTTTTCCAAACCTACTGCTATAAATATAAATAGTGTGGAAAATACTTATTCAGAGGTAAAACCATCCCTCAAGTGCAAGGCAGCAGCAGGGAGAAATTGTCATGTTTGAAGGACAAGCACACTGAGCCGAGATTTGAGCTGAAAGTGTTTATGTACAAATGGTCAGTGAGACACTTTGGTTATGAGGAAGCTGTTACATTCAGATCACAGGTGCACAGCAAGCTCATATTTGTTCATTCCAAGGATCACATTGCGTTTTTTGATATTCTTGTTTTCAACACATGCGGTTTCCTGCACTCAATCAATCACTCAGCAAATATCCCCCTCGTTGGAATTCTACACATGCAGTCGGAGGGCAGGCAGGCTGACATGATTAATAAAGGGGAACTGTTGGTATATTGGCAAATGAGGTTTGGATGCACAGCCGTACTGTTCAAAAAACAACTTTGAGAAAAGCTGCCCGGAATCTGCCTGGACTTTATCTGCTGACATTTTTGGGTTATCTCTCAAAGTTCCAGCCCTTTTAGAGCTGATCACAGGAGGACAAAGACGTGCACAGAAACATCCAGAATTGTCCATGAGGAGGCACATGTTGGGAGATGAATACCAGGCAAAAAACATAACATACTTTTTTCTTAAAGGGGCAGTGAACACAAAATCGTTTTTGTTTTGGTTTTAACCGCGGTTATATGTCTTATCTTCAACATAGTAGTCTATGCCATTTTGTCACGGTTACTAAATTAAGACCATCATTTAGAGAAAACAGATAAGCATTCCTATGTTTTTGCCAGTCTCCTCCAAGATGTTTGTAAATGTTCTACTCCGCTTCGACTCAAGTTGCGTTCTTCATAGACATCATGAACAAGGGACACCGACAGCGAGGTGTATCAATGTGTCGAGCTCCATCTGGGCAGTGGTTGATGTTGATGGCCACGTCTGAGAGAAGGTTAGCTTCTCTGACACTTATAGTATGATGCAACGGTGTGTGTGTGTGTGTGTATGTGTGTATGGAGCTCCGTCTTGGCAGAGGTTGATGTTGATGTCCGTGTACGAGAGTTTAAGGAAGAAATAAAGGCTAAACCACGTTGACATTGTTAGAAAACTATATTACACTATGTGTAATATAATTATTCATCTTTATTTGCAATTTATCACTGGCTGTTGTGTCAGGCTTTCCGCAATTTGCTCCAGTGTGCTATTTTCCAATAATGCTTAACATGAGGAGGCAACGTGCACATTTTATATTTATAAATTGAATAAATGAATCATAACGATACATAAACGAGGCTTTATTATTAATATTTGTGTAAGCTAGCTTTACATTTGGCAGTATGCTATGATACCATATGCCACACAGGGGATCAGATTTCGATAAACCTTTCGTGGCAACAGCCGCGGTATTATAAAGCTGGTGACTCGGCCGGCAGAACTAGTCTCGGGTGAGCTCACCGCGGCTAACTTTACCTTAGCAACTCGTGCATTCTAGAACACTCAATGGCAGTTTTTCAGTGGGTTTCGATCGTGTACCCTTCGCTTTCAGGGAAAAACTCAAAGTCCCAAAAAATAAACCTTGCACAGAGTTGTAGCTTAGACATTGGTGAGCATTTTGGTATGAAGCTATCGCTGAGGCTAATTAGTCTAAGCATGTCGAAACCTAGATGCAAAGTCTATATCTGGGCTCCTCGCAGAACATACCAAATCGGCCGGGTTAACAGTGACTACCAGGCCGTTTCCTCTTCGCACGAGGCTATGTAATGCATTTTGCTATATATGGCAAAATGCAATCTTGATTTACCAGGTTTCCAGCACAGCAAAAATGTGTGTCCTCTTACTAAATTACTGATATATCGCCATAGGAACATTGCAGAAATGTAATATGCAGTGATTTGGAGACAGAATTCCTGATTTGTTTTTCATATGGGAATGAAACTAATATCTGATATGTATGGTTTCGGTGCTACAGCCATTTGAAGACATGCTCTCCTGTTCAACCCAATTGTAAGTACCGCAGCAATGTCGCTGTGTAGCATCTACAAAAATGTTTGGGTTAGGGGGGGATTTTTTAAATACCATAGTGTTCAAATTCAGGCTAAAACAAAGGGTTCACTTCCTCTTGAAATGTACAGTTAAAGCACCAATAGAACATGTGAAACAATCGTTTCACATGTATATAGAAGTACATTATATTATCTATTAATTTATTTTGAACCCTACAAATTATGCTGTCTCCAATACTTCGGAAGAATTAAAACAAGCTTTTGCCATTTTCGTAGGGCTTGTATGAGGTAAGATCTTAAGCTACCTGCACCCATTTGATCCCAAATAAGAAGATTTGGCTTATTGCAAATTTGATGGTTTTCCTGTGGACCATGGAGAGATTTTATCAGAATGAAGTTAAGCTCATAGCCTTAACCCCCTAAAGCCTACTTTGCCTAACGCATGCGGCTAGAGTCCAGTATACTCTGCTGCAAAGGCAACAGCAGGAGAGACATACCCATTCAAATGCAAGTACGCTGAATTGGGAATGGAGACATTTTCTAAATATAAACTGTGTGTTAATCAGGGAACTTGACCATAGAAGCCTAAATAAAAACTCATCAAAGGCACTTGGAAAAGTATTCTCTGTAGTTCTGGGGATACAAAAGTCGAGAACGCTCGAGAACAACTGTAGGGGAGAAAAACAATGCCAGGTGCAGTCAAATGTTAAGGTTTTTTTACCGTAAAAAAATTCAGTTCCAGTGTGCCAAAAGATTTATCGCCACCAGACCAGCCAGACCCAAATCTGTTTCCCATGACAAAACCATTGAGTTAATTGAATCATGAAGCAAGAATTGCATGTGTAACATTACAAAAAAATAATCTCATCTCTGCAAACAACTGTTCAGAGCTTGGCCCACATCCCTGAACCCCTGAACTCCAGGTCCAGAAGTGGGGTAATCATTGTGATTTGATGGGATTAATGCCACCATGAGGTCTAACCGACTGGTCTGGGCTTAAAAGGAAAGTCCGCAGCTTGCTCTCAGCCAGGGATATTAAGCACACTTAAAACTCAACTGACACGACAGATGAAACGTTCTAATGACCACTTTCATGTTTCAGCGCGATGCCTTCCATGCTTGTTACTGCTGCCACATGCTGACATTTGCATTAAGACTTCCATTTTTTCTTTGCTTTTTTGCAAAGTCCTTGTCAACATTTTGTCATTGCCTTAATTAAGCAGTTAGAGGATCAGTGTTTCAGTCAGACTGCACGCTCCCAAAATTGTCAGAGCTTCAAAACTATCATGATCAATGTGTCGCACTATCAGAGTTTTCCTAATTTCCGACAGAGACAGTAAGTGGCTTTTACTACTAAAAGGTGTGTATGATAGTAAAGGACTTTCTGTCACTAGAATGCTTACAATTGAGTTCAAAGTTCATTATTTTTTAATGTAATAAATTATCTACTTTGTCGTCAGATTGTAAAAAAAAAAATAATAATTACTAGTTATCTTGCCATTGTAATAAGAAAATTGCAATAGATAATTCAAATGTTCCTCCTGACAGACTGTAAGAACCTTTCTACCTATCTCTTATTTTTGTCCCACATGAAAGTAATTTTGTGAGCATTTTCTCTATGCTTATCCTTGTAACCCTCTTTCCTGTCCTGTTCAAAAAACTCAGACATGAATTGTATGAATGACAACACAAGCTAAATGGCAACATTGTCAAAAACAGCACAACATCCAGCAAAGAAAAATAGAGCATCTCTTTCTATTTGTATCAATCCAAATGAAGTAAATGATTAGGGAGCAGGACTATGCATCTATCACCATCCAACACGCTTGGCATTTGAGTTTTGCATAGTTGATGTGCATAGCGTTGGATGCCCCATCTCCTATGATTTAAGATTATATCATTCATAACATTGTAAAGGTCATCGGTAGATTGTAGGTATCTATTATTAAAAAGACACCCTTGCAATGTCCATAACCTTCAGAGCCTGATGAATGTAATACAGTTTTAAATAGATTGCCACACTCTGCATGCATTTAAGCAGGCCAGTTTATCATAACAGTTACTCTCTATATATTTGTTCTCCTGTTTCTTACTGAAGTGGTGCAATTATATGTTAAAAATGTTGCACATTATCCAGCTAAAATTATTTAAATTAAAGAATGAAACAGACCATCAAAGTATATTTTTGCAATAAATGTAGGCTAAGCATGTTACTAGTAAAAGTATGGAACATGAAAAATAACCTTCATTGTATGCATCAAGGCATCACACTTCTCACAAAGCATCGCTTATCCTTGTAGCTTATATTTTGTATTAATTGTTTATAAGATGCCATTTTTGCCACGGTATTATATCTCCCTTAAACTATTTCATGTCGGCTGGATGAAGATTTGCCTTCTCATTGTCATTATGCTAATGTTGTAGGTGTCAATCATCACAGTTAGGGCTGAAACATTCAATCAATTACTTCAATACAAACACACACTCAGGAATCAAGGCAAACAATGTAATTAAGCAGTGGATGATACTTAAGTGCATTCATTTAGTAACAATTTACTATATAAATTAGTAGTAGAGACTAACAATAAGCTCTCCAATTGGCTACGCAGATCTGCAGCTCTCCATTTACTTAAAAGTCTATAATGAACAATTGCAATAATAGCCATTGAAATCAAAAACAAAAAAAAAACATAACACTGAAATTCATACTCTTGCGCATACACACACACACACACAGACAGACAGACAGACAGACAGACAGACAGACAGACAGACAGACAGACAGACAGACAGACAGACAGACAGACAGACAGACAGACAGACACAAACACACAAACACACACAGTACATGTTCAAATAAAGGATGCATTCAGGTTCTATATGTGCAGTTCTGTGCAGGAAGCCCAATGGGGCAGACTGGATCCAAGACAATGGGACAGCAGGAACAGAGGTACAGGAGCCAGAAGAAGAAGGAATGCATTGTCTGAACCACGAAACAATGGAGCCTCTTGTACCCAAGGCCAGATAGCTGCTAACAAAGTGTCTACCTTTAGTCAGAAATGTGTGAGACTGGTTAAAAGCTCCAAGTTTTTGATTACCGTAGTGTTTCTTTGATCATTAGATCCTCCTCCTTTCTGGTACAATAAGATAATTAGAACCGTATAGCCATTTGATATCATGCCACAATAAAACGTAATGGACATTTTTTCAAAGCATCTTATGGTCTGGTTTCCTTTGCATTTTATAATCAGCCAAATAACAGAAAAACTGTGGGTGAGAGACCACCACTTTTCAGCCTTAAGGTCATGCACCGTCAAGGTCAAAGTTGATCAAGTTTGCATTTTTGGTAAGAGAAAAAAATCCACGTAGACTAGCGATACTATATACTAGTGTGCTTAATTGACACAAAAGAGTCACTTCTCCTTTACAGGCAATGCATGCCTGGCTAACAAATAACAATAAAACATTTTGCATCGATTTGTTGAATGAAGTCTAGTGACGTCCTGCATGGGACTCCGAGTGGCTGATTCCGAGGCAAAATACAAATGATGACAGGATTTTGGGCTAGAGGGTTCCATAAGGCGATGGCCGATCAACAGAGATGTTGGTCTATTCCCTTTCCCAAAGGTTCCTGCCACAACTGTTCCTAGCTAATTAGTGATATCAACTGAACATCTTGTCATTGTGCACTACCAAGCTGCAAATGGCCCCACAGTTATATATCGACTGCACAAGAAGACAGGAATGCATGGATGAAAGAAGTCTAACTTTGTTGCCATAAATAGTGCTTTTTCAAAAGGAAATCTCATCATACCAGTCTTACGCAAATGGCTGGGTTGATGTTTATTTGATTGTCATTTATTCCGTTCAAAATGCCCGAGATGATAAAGAAGAAGTTGACTGCTTTATCATCAGAGTGAATTAAGCTAGGCTTCAAGAGGACAGCCTGGCAGCCGTGGTGCTTGTGTGTGTGTGGCCCGTTAAGAGAAAGCCTAGCGGTCTTCTAGCCCTCTGCTCTAGAACCACACTTGGTGTAGAAGAGACTGAGGTTTGTCTGACTCCTGAGGCAAGTATGTTTCCGAAGGAAGAAAGACAGTAGGGAAAGCCGTGACCCACTTACACGCTAGCTTTCTTCTACATGTTGACCGAACACTGTGGAAAAAAATAGTCAGTGGCCAACTTCTTTCGCATTTTTCTGGCCCGCTTCAAAGAGAACTGACGAGGCAGAGAGGGCCAAACGCGAGCAATGTGTGGCTGCTGACCCAGTGGATCAGACCGAGTGTCTTCAAGTCATTAACCTGCTCTTCAGCCAACAACCTGGCAGAGTTACTTGATATTAACATGCTGTTGAGCTGCTAATGATACCCTTCTGGTTTTTACGATAACCAACAAATATCTGCTTCGTAAAACACATGTGTCCTATCAAGAGAACAGAATTCTCCATTTTCCTTCTGTATCCATTAGATGACTGAAAAGGGGTATTATAGCTTTTTCGAGCTACTCATCGACTAGCCTATTAAAGTAACAATAGCCTAGCCATTAGGCTAATGTAGTAAAAGTATTATTCCTTGGTCTTGGTTTGAGATTAACTATCGTAAGAGGGAACAGTAAAACGGACATAAGATAGAAAGCATATTTACGAGTTAACGGTTCTTAAATCAACAGTTACTCATTACTGTTCAGTCACCATGCAGCCGTCAGTTCTCTCCATCTCTGTAACCCAGAGCCGTGTCAAATGATACCAGAGGTTCAGAGATTCACACTTGAAAGTGTTAACTGGTGCACCCAGGCTGCACCAGTGAACCTTTTACTGGTAATTAGATGCTATCGAGGTAGCTTTAATGCAACATTAGTGCAATACCAGTTTGCAGTATAGAGAGCACTAGCCTACTTACATTCTCCTTCAGCATCATGAAGATTAGCCGACACACTTTCCAACTATTTGAGTATTTATTTACCTGCTGCAAAGTTAACTATACTGCTTTCTGATCTCCTCAGGCAACTGAAAGCTGGTTTTGAGGAAGAATCAGAGCCAGTTCAATATCCTCTAATATGGAACCATTTTATCGGTTTTGTCCTGCCCCTACGACCCGCCCATGACCCTGTACGCTCTGTGCGCGGGCCAACATCTGTCTGCTGGGGCAAAAGGCTGCCCATATGTTTGATCTGCAACATGACTATCGCAGAAACAAAGACTACAATCGGATAAGGCACTGCATCGCGTATCACCCAAAATTCAATGGAATATATCCGATGGGTTCGACATGCTTGTCGAATCAAAGTTAAGAGCCTCTTGAACAATTACCAACAGAGGGTAGCTATAGGGGTGGGCAGTACACCGGTGTCATAGTCATCACCGGTCATCACCGGGAATGGATAAATCAATAATAGCTCATTCTAAAAAATAAGCCATTTCATTTTCTTCAAAAGTTAAATTATGATATGAATATTTAGTCCGTATACAGCAGTGGTCACCAACCCGTCGATCGCAATCAACTGGTCGATCTCGATGGCATTTTAGGTGGATCAGCATTTGGAATAAAAAGTTAAAAAAATCTTTGTGAATCATTACAATGACAAGCGCATGGCAACTCTCTTTACATCTCACTCGTGCAATCAAAGAGTAGCCTACTGGCAACACTTTACGTCCCGTTTTTACGACATTTTCATGTGGCACTTGCAACTCTGGTCAAAATATTAATGCCACCTTGTGGTCTGTATTAGTCAGTTCACAAATTATAACTCATAGAAAAAATCGAATTATTTCAATACATTTTAGTTTTGTTGTATACTGTTAATTTCTTATACAGTTCTTAAATCAGTTCAATAAATCCTAGTAAAATAGTCAATGGCCTGTTATTATATAGCGCTTTTCAGACCAGTGGCCACTCAAAGTGCTTTACAATTATTGCCTCACATTCACACACACATTCATACTCCAACAGCATTGTCAGCAGTACAAGGCGGCAGCCAGGGTTAAGTGTCTTGCTCAGGGACACATCGACACTCAAACCAGCAACCTTCCGGTTGCCAGACAACCAACTCTACCTCCTGATCAAGCCACTGCCACCGCCGGTAATAATATTTTCCCATGTCTCTGTTTCATAAGGATATGTACCATTAACTTATTATATTATCAAAAATATTAACTACATTTACATAAAGGGACAGGACAGGCTACTCCTCCCAAAACGAAAAAAAAAAAAGTATACCGTGATATAATAGGCCTACCATCACCGTCCAACAAGTGAAAAATACCGTGATATTAAGTTCAGGTCATATCGCCGACCCCTATATTGGCCCGGTCCTGTCCGGAACAAGAGAGTAGCTACCATACCCTCCCTCCGTTTCATGAATTCTTGTTACAAATACTGAATCACTTGTCTCACTTGTCGCTTGCTGTATTTACATTTCAGGCAATTTCTGTTTAATGTTAATAATATGATGAGTAGATAGATAGATTTTTTTCAGGCTATTTATTTTAATGAAAAATAACACAGGTCTATGTAACAATGTATAAACCAACTGCCCTGTTTTGTATGTAAGATCCCAAATGTCAGATTCCCCCTCACGCGAGCCACTGTCCCTGTGGCGGGAATCTGTCCGCTCGTGGGACACACCGTTGGAAGGGAAGCCACAGAATGAACACCTTATAAATACCCCTCCTCTTTTTCTTCAGCTTCTTGACGCAATCATCGCTGATTCGTCCATCGATTTGATGGTGAGAAATCCAAAATGTTTCCTATATCATTTGGTGACTAGTGAAATAGGTAGGCCTATCATCAATCAGGTATTATTCTTTAAAAAAAAAAGAAGCAGAAAATGCAATGGGTGACAAACTTATCTATCATGAGTAGGCTACTTCCTTTCGCTAAAATCGTCACGTTATTATAATAGACAGCTTTTGTCTATAGCCCATCATGTCACATCAATCTTCAACATCACCATTCACCAACTCAGATTATTTTGGAAGAAGCCGAGGTCTTCCCCTTCAGTGGAAGATTATGAAAACTGCCGTCAATCGACAAGTTATGCATATAAACTATAGGCCTAGTATATAGTTTCTGTCAAACCTCAAAGAGAAAAAAAAAAAAAAGTGAAGGGGCTTTTTCAATCTTGATTGGAAATCACGTCTGTCAAACTGAAATTACAGCCTACGTGAATACATTATTTAGCTCAACCACACACTGGCTGCTGATGCTCCAAATGCCAGGCAGTAAATTAGGATCTATTTCAAACAGACACATTCTCACCATTAATAATTCCAACAGTCGCCCGACGAATCAGTCATTTTCGGCTCGCCAGATGGCAAAATACATTTTTGAATGGCATCGATCAAACATTATTAGGCCGACGGCGTAATTCCATAATAGAAACCACAGTGACCACTGACATTGAACACGACTACAACATGCAAAGCAATCACTTTTCCACTCACCTTTCACCAAGTGCGGGACAGCGGCGCTCACACAGAGGACGATGGAAAGGAGAAGCGGTCCCATCCTCGCTCAAAAGAAGGCTCTCTTCAAATGCCACTGATGTAGCCTATTGAATAACGGAGCAATACACTTAAGTTATTATTGTTCCCTTGGATGTGGGACCGTCCACAGAGCGATTGTAGAATATCCCCCACTGGGGTGCGTTAAGTCCCTTTTTTTTTGTCTCCGTCTGAGGGAAAGTCGGTATGGTTACACACAACCTGGATATTTCACCTAGAGGATAAACAAGTGACACTGACAGCGAAGTCCCTCCTGCTGTGTCCCCTCTATCTTACCGCAGCGGTGCGATGGAGAATGTGTGCGCCTGCTGCTGCTGCTGCGGCCGAACGGAACGTCTCATCGAGTGTTGGTGAGAATATCAGACTCCAGGAAGAAGGAGTGCGCGAACGCGAGAAAAGTGCGATTCACTGTTGGTCATATAAAACCGACTGGGGCGCTGTCTCACTGATAAATACAACGCCTTGCTCCTCCCCGCACGTGCAGCTACTACCGGATGAAAATAATCGCTCAATGTTGGATTGGGATTTAAACGATAAAATGGGCCACTTCGAGCCCTGGCCGTTGCTGAACCCCATTGTAAAACCCCAAATATTTATTTCTCACAGTTTGATTAGGACTTGTGAATGAGCGACCACTGAGGAAAAGAAACGTAAATGTTGATTGCATACTACCATTAACCGATAGGAATAGCTATTCTTTCTAATTGAGATCACACCTCACAAAATACCCAAGGCGCTGCTTTACACCGTAGGTAGGCAGCAGCTTTAAAAAAAAAAAAATCTCTCTCTCTCTCTCTCTCTCTGTTTTGTCAGATACTTCAGAATAATTTGAAAGACTTCTGTGAATGTTGCTGCCATGCTTGTTGGTTATCTACAAACATGTATAATCAAACTTCAGAACCTTCTCAAGCTAATACTCCACTTTGTCT
>OMKX01074693.1:0-10785 GCA_900302425.1 Brosme brosme
TGAGACACCACCGCTACTGGCCGCTGGGCGCAGCTCTTCTGCGTGGCTGATGGTGCGTTCCAAGCACCCCGTAACCCGTGTTTTCACCACCTACCCGTGAAAGTGCCCTGGAACGGCAGTCAAACCGGTAACTTACCACCCGTGAACTCGTACCAGATCGATGTACTCCCAGTTACAGTTTTTGACGTCACACACACACACACACACACACATTCATACATTCTGCTGGAGCAAAAAAAGAAAAAAAGGTATTCATTAATCCCTTTTTTCCCTGCTATTGGTTCTTGGTGACATTGAAATCACCCAGAATGCATTGCACACGGTGCAGGGGTACATTAACCAATTTTCTTTGAAGTTCTATTCTGGGTTTGCCTTCCTGTCTTATCTGTGAATGAAATATTAACCTCCAGACCGGTGGCTAAGTGTTGCATAAATATTGCATAGTGTTGAAGAAGTAATTGGCTTCACCATCTATTATAGCCGTCATCCGGGCATGAGAAGTAGGAAACTGCAGTAGACCACTGTAGGGCTCACAGCAGAAAGAATTTTACATTTGCTCCCATGCTTCATGTTTCTCCTCACCAAAAGCCATCTTATCAGCATTTTTATAACAACGTTTTGTATGAGAATGCTAGGTACAGCATCACTTTTGTAAATAAATGTATGTAAATATATTCCCCTTTTTTTTTTCTTCTCTGCTTTTCTCACAATTGAATCTATTATCAATATCTTAAATGTAAATTTGGATGATTTCTTTGAACGGCACATTGGATAATGTAAGGGGTTGGTTGTGGTGGAACATCTTTGGGTATGTTGTTTATGGAGTCTGTCTGTACTACCTAGATGTGAGGATCAGATGAGTGAGCCCTAGTTTAAACATGTACGATTTGGGGTGCCCATCCCTATTGTAAGAAACAAGGAAATGCACAATCTCTCCCACAGGTCTTTGGTCCTTCCTCCTGCCACCCGTTAAGTGAATTAGATTATCCTTAGGGTGTCCGTTACCTGGCAACATTCCTGAATTTATTCACACTTGACTAGCACAACCCAGTAAATTGCTCTAACACATCCAGGCACTCCTGATGACTCTAAGTGCTTACAGCCCATAAAGGAATCACTAAATGGGTTGTTGTTGAAATGCATGATTGCGTGGACCAATCAGTAATCACATTAAAGCACCAAGTCACCCACTATCGCGATTTCCTGCATCCGTACTTGGGAAAGACCAACGCACATTGTGAACAGTTTCAGTTCCGCTACAGATTCAGTGCAGTTGCAAAAGTAGGTTGCTCCCGTCTTTTCTAACCATCTTACCACGATGCATCTGAGAAGAATCTACACTTGCTGCATAGTGTGGGGGGATTCACGTCAGCAGGTTCTGTGTGTTCTCTTGGCCAGCTGACCACGCCAGCTTGCCATCTGACCATGGAGCTTTGAGCTTTCATGGAAGCTTTGCTCTCCATTTCGTCTTTTTTTTTCATGGACCCCATGAGCCTGTAGACAGAGCTCTGTGTTGCCCGAAATGTGACCCACTGCCATGTGATGTGTGTATATACGGTACATAATATATAGGACTTCAGTGCAAGAGGTCTCGCTCACTCTCTCTCACTCACTCACTCACTCACTCACCCACTCACTCACTCACTCACTCTATATACCGTATGCATATAAATCCCCTTGTTCTGAAGTGCTGATAGAACTCTGCGTGGCCCTGCACAGAGGAAAAAACGATCGCAACTTTTGGATGAAGAGGATTAGGGATTTGGCCCCTCAAATGGTTGTCAGAAAGGGACTGAGAGGCAGAGCTCATCTGTGTCAAGCAGTCGCCAGCAAGAGCTCCAGTAAGAGCTTCTCCTCCTCCTCCTCCTCCTTCTGCGGAGAGTTTGGATCCACATCCAGAACCGCAGCCTTTTATCTTCCCGGGTGCAGATGCCTGTGTCAGCGTGAGGATGGCTATCGTGGACGCGTGCCCGATACAATTTGCGGTCTTAGTTCCAGGCTTTGCATGTATTTATGTGAGATTTCCCCTCCATCTGTCACAACATCAGCACACGGTGGCGCCGAGTGGAAAATATTTGACCCCTTTTGTTGTGTTACCATTGAGATGATTGACCTCTACAGCAAGGCGCTGTTGGATTTAGATCCAGCGGTGCGGCTTTACAAACCGAATGAATCACAAACAAAACAACTTTTTACATTATCTGGTTGCATTCATAACTTTCCGCGTTATTTGAATGATATATTCGAACAGCCCACTATCAGTTTCAGTAGCTGAACAGCGGGTCTTGGATCGCTTTCTGCAACAGAAATGTTCAAGCTACAGATGTTTAGTTAGCAATCTAGATACCCAACTACATAGATGTCTGATTGACAGGCTGTCATTCCGTTACTCAAAGCTACAGAGACACCCGCGTGGATGACCTCAAGGCCAGGAGCCAATAATCAGGCTAGTAGGACGCCACTCACCAAGCTAGTCCGATTACGTCTTACTTGTTTGATGCGTGCAGTACAAGGTCGGTCCAACCTGACCTCCAGAGCACAGGAATCAGCATGGTATTATACCTCTGTTTCTATTAGGATTCAAATAACAAGCAAGAACCAAATGAAAACCTGTTATAGCCAACCGACAAATGTAGATGATACATACTAAAAACCAGCAGTAAAACCCGACCTAATTTAATCTAGAATGATTTATAATGTCGTAATTGGGAGCCTAAATGGATATCTTTGTGGATGTGATCAGATTGTTTAGTTTGTTTATTTTGTTTGTGAAGCGTTGGAAGACCGAAAGATATCGAATCAGAATCTATCGTACCACATATTATGAAGTCTATTTTTCTCCATTTTGTAGTTGAGATGTATCTAGCCTGAGGCAAATGCCACGCTTTGTCTCACAGCAAATGACTTGACATATATTTATCATTGGAGTAACACTTGAGTTAGAATTTCCAAGAACTTGCAACACATTTCTGAGATGCAGAAGGAACATCTGTCTTGATAATGGTGAGTGAGTTCAAAAAGTTAAATCTTGTTGAAAATGTTGAATGAATCTGTGATCAAGGCATTTTCTGCATTCATTGGATGCAGTTTATAGGTTATAAAGTCCTGGAAATACATGAGCTAGAACAGAAGTTCTTATGAATAGATAATATAATGCAAATGTTTATCAGACTCAATATTTCACATTTCTTTTATAGTTTATTTCTTAAATTTACATTTACTCATTTAGCAGATGCTTTTAAGCAAGTATACAACCAAAGTTGGAGCAACTAAAAAGAGTTCAAGACGGCCAAATAAAAAAGCTTCAAAACTGAGTGCAGAGTCGATAATTCCTGATGTTATATCTCAAAAAGTGCGTTCAGACTTCTACATCAAATACAGCTAGAGACAAGTGAGTTCATGAGTATGAATGTGTGATTGTTTTTTATTTCTTTGTGTTCTGGTTGCTGTTGTGCCCTTCGTAAATACTGACTGTGAAAACACATTTGATTGATTGATTTTTGGCCCGGGCAAATCTGTTATTCCGGAACCAAGCCACCATCGCCAATGCAAACAAGCACATGCAGTGCATGCAATATTTATTTCTTCTGAATGTAAATCTAAAACCGAACTCTGTACCATATTCTTTTACTGTTTGAGGATTCACACTTTCATCAGAAACAGTCTGGAAATGTAAATTAATAGGCAACAGCAGTATTTACCCAAGCACAATAAAAGCACATAATGGAAATGCCATCAAGCCTTTAGATCTAGTGAGTGAATAATGCATCACATGTACATTCCTGTAGATGTACTATTCATAGCCTAAGCTTTTAATTAAAACATCTGGATTTGTTATCTTAATAGTATAGTGAGGATGAGGAGGATGACGTTGTGAGCTCAAAATCAATCAATCATCGCCCCTCCAGAGTGCACCCGTGTGACCGTGTGACGCCGGTCACCCTCTCAGCGCGGATCAAAGTTTAAAACCCGTAGATTATTTTTTTAAGACATGACAGAAATCCCATATTGTGCTATCGAGGGGCCCGCTGATGTGAGATGCACCGTGACAGCGCTCGCATCTCTCTCCGCGCCACCAGGGCTCCGTCGCGCCAGAGAGCGCTGATTGAAGGAGACTCCGACCTCATGCTTATCTAATGAGCAAGCGGTGCATGTTCGCCTCATTAATAACCTGTCACATTCTGCTGGGGATAATAATGGATCCACGGGCACTGACCTCCCGCCGCCGTTGCCCCTCGCCTTTCCCTGGGAGCCGCTGGCCATGGTCAGCCCCCCCCCCTCTGGGATGTACGGCGAGAGTAGGATAGTCTAGTAGTGCTTCAGGGTGGTTAGGAAACCCAGGTAAGAGGTTGTGGGTTCTGAACCCCAATGTCCACAGTCTACCCCGTGGTATCCATTTAGCAAGATGCCTATCCCCTACCTGCTCATTAAGGACATTCCATGTATCTGAAGTAGATTTCACCACGAGTCACTATGGATAAATGTGTCTGCTGGAGTAAATGGCTCCAGCACAAATGTAAATGGCAACGCTGGTGTCACTGCAGCCCAAATGTTCTTATCAGAACGGACATGTGTAGATGGAGGAAATGTACAGAGAAGATAAACAGTATTTATTTCAAGCATCTTAAATATTCCCAATGTATTGTCGGCTCCATTGTTGTATCTTCCACCTGATCATAAAGGAAAAAAAATAAAAGACAATAAAAAACAGAAAAAGAGAACGATACACACAATAACCCAAACCAGACAGAAGCAGCAGTGCCGAGCATAACACATTAGCCTTCAACCACAGAAAGTCATGGCAAAGTCATTGCAAAGTTTGAGGACCCCTAGCACAGATATTTAAATCCCACGAGGTCCCCATTTGTAAAAATGGCTCATTTGTGAGAGGGTTGCAGAAGTAACAACAGATAAATTCATAAAAACTGAAAAAACCCTTCCCACTGAGTCATATACATTGGAGATACTCCGTATAGTTTAGGCGAAGGGTAGCGCCCGGGTAGATTGGTAACTTGACGCAAAAAGCATACAGCGGCGGTCGTAGTGTTTTGTTTACAACACATCGAAGATGGCGGGTGAGGCTACCAACTCTCTGATGATGTGTGACAAATTAATTTTTGCGGTGATATCCATCCTGCATTTATTTATACATTTCCGCAATACAACCAGAAGAGCGGAAAGCAGAAAACAGTTAGAATGCAAAACAGAGGCGAGAAGGAAAAACACTCTGTGCTCCCGTCGCTCGTTGAGAATTTTCCGGCTCTCCGATTCTCCGGACTTTACACTAGGGGCCTGGTAGGTTTAACTCCGGAGGAGCGGATTCTGACACTTTTGTTCACACATACAGCCCCACCGGGGATTATCCGCAAAATGTCCGACTTTCGGTGCATGTGTGAAAGGCCTATTAGTGACACTGCAGTGCATTACTATAACATCCTAAAAAGAGTGAAAACACACTCAATGTTGCGAATTTTAGCGATAAACAGAGCTGTACACTGACACAGCTACATTGGTGTGAAATTAGACAGTGAGGTGCTCACTTCATATCAGGCCCTCACACTCACACAATACAATTACTGATTCACTTTGTGCCTTCACCTTCAAATGAGTTCTTTCATATTTTTCACAAAGTTAACCTTAATCCACCGTCCTCGTTCAGTATGTCATTTTTGTTCATTTGTACCACCTAAACTAAAGGCTCAATTCAACGTCCATGGCGGTGCTTGCGTGGAGGTTTCTCACAACAAATTCAGTGACATCGAATGATCATACTATCTGACGACGACTTGTCGTATGAAATAACATTTATGAACCTCCTCAAATAGTAGTCTTCAATGCTATGCTCCAAGTTGTTTTCACTGGAAAGAGGAAGTGGGCCTAGGTTGTGGCCTTCTCTATCAAGTAATTGTCTTAGAATATGATGTATATTGTTCCTTTAAGCAATAGATTTTTATTAGAAACTAGAGAGTTTATTTATCCCTCATCGTTTGTCAAGATCTCTGCACATATTTGTCTATTGGTGACACTTTCTTTCTTTCCTTTAATATATGCATCATTTCAGCAGCAGTCATGAAGAACGATTTTGTATTGTTGTTATTATTATAACCAGGACAATAAATGTCATCCTTTCATTTTTGGTGCGATCCTCCCGGAAAAAAAAGGTCATTCAATGAATCAGTAAACTGCTACACACAGCAAAACTGGTGGTGTTCAACCCCATGATGCTCAGAGCCCATAATTAGTATGACAAATGACACAAATGTCTGCTATTGTTGTGCAAGAGAGCTTTGATAAAGACTTGCTGTCATATAAAAGGAGCAGAAATCTTTTAAGACCTATGTCATTCACAAATATTAGCTTTCAGACTGGTAACATAAAACAGGCTAGGGTGTCATCACTGAAGCCATCACAATGATCTGTAAAACTCAGCCGTCGCTTAAAGCCCATCCTGAATTCCTGTTGTGGAGCGGTGGAGCGAACAATTGAAAGGCATGATGAGTTAGTTCTGTGTTCACGTCCCCAAAGCACATACTGCCATGCTTTGTCATCCTCAAACAGAAACAATAGGGTAAATAGGTAAAAAATAGCGGGGGGGGAAGGTAATGTAATTTACACATTTGTGTGTTGCAGATGTAAAAGGTTGTTGTGGCACGATCTGCTGAGACATTTTAACTGCAATTTAAGTAACAAACATCACCAATGATTGATTGATTCTTGATTGATTGACAGAATTTTTATTAAGATTCCAACTGTTGGCCTTTTACACATTCTTTAATAACATTCCAGATGTTGCCACCAGGTTGGGTTCACCCTCAAACAAATATGATGGCAAATTAACAAGCGTTCCTGCTGGAAGAATCACAAGCATACTCGTCACTGTTAATGACACATTATGATGTTTCCTTTCAAAATGAATGTCAATTTACTTCCAGTCAAAACTAATCCATCTCATCATTCACTTTTTGAATACAATTAAAGCCATGTACTGAAATTAAACAGGTGCTCGGTACAACTGCACTACAGTTTTCCACAGTTGGTTACTATTGCAATTGCTTACTATTCAGTTTGCTGTTCGGTGCTCAATAGAGAGAGCAGATAGATGGATGCCTTCTTTATTGAAATCCAGAGGGGAATTCAAAATGCCAGTGGCACACCAATTTACATACATACTAAGAATAAGAATACCCTGATTGCTTCCCATACCTCGGAATCGACAGCTCAGCACGTATTTGGCGTGCAGTGTGGGGAAAGGGAGAACTACGATATTCCGTCAGGCCGGGTTGAGTGGTGGGCTTCCCTGAGCAGGTCTGTAGACACCTCGTCCTGTCACCACGCTATCTATCACTCTCCTCAGGACCTGCTTAGCAACACGCAGAGCAAACACAAGCGGAAGTAGTCCGTCCAGGTTCTCAAGATCTTTGAGTCACAACATCCTATGGACTATATAATGAGGCTGTATAGCATGCGGACGTCTGTCTCTTAGGCATTTAAAAAGCACCCTTCAATGTTAATTCAGCTGCTCATCTCGAATCTTGCATAACCTATGGCAGAGGGGCGCTACACAGTACAGTATGTTATTAAGCAGATCTGCAATGGTTAAATGGAAATGTATCACGTAGATATTACGTGAATGTACAGGTGTTCCAAAAAAAGAATTGAGATGCAGATTTTCTTTCAATTTTTTCTGATGGCCTGCCATTTTCTACTTTTTGTGTACTGTGAACTCTGTGTTCTTACAGCTGCTGTATCACTGTGCTTAAATTGTGTGTGGATGTACTATGTGTACCACCTCCAAAGAAACACAGACACTGTGAACAAAAGCCTCTTTCAATTTTTTAATCAGGCAAACTGACACAAAACTGCCTCTGAATGGAAGTATCCGGACACCTTGAACAGCACAGTAACCTATTCCATATGCACACAGAAAGCGCCCTACTTGGGGTGACAGTGAGCACTGCAAATGATCCCTAAATGCAAAGAAGCAACATTAATTAGAGGGCTTCTATTCAATAACTCCTCTCATTTCTTAAACCAAGTGGCTCTCTGCATGGCTTTGACAAGGGGCCAAGGCACAAAGTGCTAGCCTGGTGGTTGGAGATAGCAGAGAGCCTCTGCCATGCCTCTAACCACGAGGCTAGTTTCCCTCAGGAGAGTGAGAGAATATATGCTATCACAGACACATGCTTCTCTAATGAGCCACACATTTTTAGCTCTCGAGCTGCTAGGAACCTCTGCGTCGATGTCACAGGAAGTGATGTCAACAGTTGGTCTCATTGTGATCATCTCTTTGTTCTTTACGTGACGCATAATATCTTTGAAAGATAAACAATAAGGTTACCGGGTACCTTATAACAGAGATGGGTAAACATGAAGACATGTTTCAATAAAAAAGATGGGTAGCCCGTTGTTTATTGAAACATGTTATGCTGCTATGCTAATTTGAAGGTGTAGTAGTGTGTTCCGGATTTACCTTTAAGTGACCTTCAATGACTTTGAAGAGGTAGCCTGTTAGCGTGCTGACAGTTTCTAAGTGGACGGACCCATTTGAGTTTATAGTACAAATACGACACGTGTAATGGTAGGTTATTTACCTTCTGCTGAATTTCACCCCCATGTGCTTCAAATCTCTCAAATAATAAGCCATTTTTCTGGGGCTGTTAGTATTTGGAAGAAAGTACCTATTATGCAATGTGTTTACGCCTATGGGTGCTTCGCACGTATCTTTTTCAGTTTTTATTTGCTTGCAGGCAGCCAGTTGAATATGGGGATGTTCAAAACAGTGAGTTCTGCACGTTGAGATGTGTCACTGCTCAATGGCCAGAAGCTTATGTTTTTTTCTTCTTCCTAAAGTAACTGATCTGACATTTCCATTTGGTTTTAGCTGTGCGGTTGATTTAATGTGGAAAAGGGAGAAAATGAAGACCTTCAGGATTCAAAGGCAAGCATTGTAAATCTTTAAATTTGGTTAATTTAATTGGTTCCTCTATCGTCTTTTGCACATTTGCACACGCACACTTGCCTACACATGTGAGAAAACTAAACACAAAAATGAGAGACATAAACACATGCACTCTAGAGGCAGAGATATAGAGGGAGATTCGCATACAACCAGTGTGCGAAGTACACCGTTGCATTCGGCGGAGCTCACTCTAACGGTAGCCATGCAGCACAGGAACATTTGACCATCAGATGTGCATGTTACCAACACCTTTATCAGGGACGCTCTGGGAAAAAAAAGTGGGTCAGAATGGCCACAGTTTTTTTTCCGGTAGGCTACATTGAAAAGCTTTACTATGCTCCCTGTCATTGTCCAATTCCAACACGACAATATGATTTTGGTACTTACTTGACAACGTTGCCAACATGCACGCATTAATACCAGAGTTAATTCATTTGAATTTATTTTTAAACACTGGGTAGCACCGAAGACCTTGGCAGCGAACAGAGGATTGTTTAATTTATTTACCAGTAGCCTCGATGCATATGACCAAAGGATTTGTTGTATTTGATAGAGTATAGTTTGCTACACAGAAATGTGTCCATGTGTCAATAATTTATAATAGACCCCCACAAACTTTCATAATGAGCATTTTCAGTGAGCTCAAAGAAGCTCAGCCCCCCCCCTGGATCTCCCGTCATTCAGACCCTGCATGCATCCTTCATCATTTTATCACTTGCATTGAACATAAAACATTAACGTTTTGAAATCGTTTGTAATTCACTTTATTTTTTTTTTACAGTGCTTTAGTTGTAGTCCCTGAACCCATCAGTTTACAGCCAAAGTGTTGCATTTGCCGATGAATCATTTATGCTGATTCATAACATTTATTTCACCATGACAGTAGGATAACAGCCTGCCTAAACTCAAGGTCATTATCAGTAGATACTGAAAAGAAGACTTGACATTTCGTAGTGAATTCCATCTACATTCTATAAGCTGCCTCCACATAGGGCCATGGAAACAGTGTCAGCCTTCTGGTGTATCCATTGAAGAGAAAGAGATGTCAGATACAGTACATTAAGGAGCAGATTCGGCATCCTGCTCAAGGATGCCTACAGGAATGGCTGCAGACATTGGAGGACCGAACCCAGGATCATTCGGCTAGGGGTCTGTTCTAGCGTTACGAGTCAAACGCACCATCCTGCCACTTAGAAGGTACTTCTTTGTATGGGCAGGGAATTGATGCACACCTTGAGTCTGTGGTTAGTATTCTCCAATCAGGGGGGATGTAGTTGTTGTTGAGCCAAGATAGGATAGTTTAATTGTTCAGTTACATTTTATTGTTAAAGGTAGTAAAGGTAGTCTGACTTTTTGTCAGACAAATGTTGGATTGTCCTTTTTCTTAAGTGGATAACTGCACTTACACTTTTTATTTCCGGGTTCCATCCATTAAATGGAATTGAATGAACATCAGTTTTAAAATGTAACCACCAGTTGGACCTCCAAATACTTAAAGGGGTAGTTCGTAATTTTGGACATGGGACCTAATTTCCAAGTGAGCCAGTGTGTTATTTATCATTGGAGACCATTTTCAACACGTTTCATTCAGTCCTTCTAGTTGCAGAGTTCGCTGGTGCTAGGCTAGCGCAAGTCAACGGTTTCCGCTAGCCTGCCAATAAAAACAGTCTTACCCACTCCACAGTACACCCGAGGCAAATAAATTATAACGCCAGACTATCAATGTCTGTGTTGATAGAATAATGTTAGAAATAAAACTAACCTTGTATCGAATTGCATTTTGAGGGACTAGTTTCTCAGCAGCGGCGGAATTTTACTTTGCTCCG
>OMKX01074705.1:0-10387 GCA_900302425.1 Brosme brosme
AGACCGTCCCTGGCTGGTTGTTTGGGGAGGATACGGATGACACACACACCCACCCTGTCAAATTCGGGGTCCGGGTCTCCCTGCCTCATCCACTTGTTCTTATTTATCTGCTCCATGGACAGGCGCCGGCTAGGCTCCAGCACCAGCATGTGTCTGATCAGGTACTCACAGTCTGGCAAAAACACAAAAGATGCAAATTTGTTGGAGACATGAGAGTACCACAATTTTCCAGTTCAACATTTAAGCAAAACTATTTGCACGTCATTGTCATGATATATGTTCCAATATGCCCAACCAACATTAAATACAAATATATACCGTTCTGTAATAGTTGGTATCGGTACTTTGTAACAGCTAATATACATTTTGGCTAGCATCTTGCTAGCATCTAATAAAAGCAACCGCATGATGCATTTGGTGCTGAACCATTGACCTTGAATAAACTGTGACTCAAGGTGCTTGCACACATCCCAACCGAACACCAACACCCAACTTTAGAATGTTGGCCTGAGCCAACAGCGATTAGACACGTTGAACAACTACCTTCACCCTCCAGTTAGCAAACACCTTAAGACAATAGCGTGAAAACCATAGAGGACATTGCTATGGAACCAGAGTTTAAATCATATGTGTCTAGCTATTGTAGTGGTACTGTATTCGAAGCTTCTATCAGAATCAAAAAATACCCTGTTAAGACACTGAAGTATATTGTGACATCGATTTTGTCCATTTCGTCCAGCCATAGTTTCATAGCAACTTTATATATTAAATAGTACAAGTAACGATAATGTAATCAAAAACATGACTTCCGTAATTTGACAATTGAATATAGAAGTGGCTTGAATTTACAGTGGTTGGTGTTTGTTGTTTGGATGGGCATGACATATCGCAGGGCTGTCAAGCATTACAAAATAACAAGCAGGAATCCAGGCAAAACCAAAGAGGACATTGCAATGGAACCAGAGTTTAAATCATATGTGTCTAGCAATGTGTCTAAAAACTAAATTCAACTTACATTTAAAATCGAATTGTTGACTAAACATAAGCGCTAGAATTTCTTCAATTGCCTTTTCAATTGCATGAACCCCCATTGTAATAATTTGGTCCTGAACAGGAACGTGATTTCCCGTTCTGCCCGTCAGGAGACCTACCTGTGGACATGAAGAAAGGGATGCGGAACTTCCCGCTGAGCACGCGGGCCCTCAGGTTCTGCAGGGTGCTGCCGTCGAAGGGCAGCGCACCACAGACCAACACGTACAGCACCACTCCCAGGCTCTGGGACACAAACGCACAATGAAACGTCAAGACAAGCATCCTAACCTAACCCTGGCCAATCCGATACTTCAAGTCCATTGTTAAACCAAGGCTGAGCACACATTTTAACTCATTCAAAACAATCCCTGGACCAGGCCAACCAAATAGCATGCAGGAAAACAGATACACCTGTACGACCAGCGGTTAGCAGGTCGCTATAGCCCCTTGCCAGAAGTCCTTTCTATCTATAAGAAGTCAACACACCCAGATGTCCACTTTGGGCCCGTCGTACTCCTTGCCCTCGAAGAGTTCTGGCGCGGCGTAGGGGGGGCTGCCGCACCACGTCTTCAGCAACTGGCCCCGGGAAAACAGGTTACTGAAGCCAAAATCTGAGAGGGAGAGAGAGGGAGGTGAAGGGAGTTTGTGTACAGAGTCGAATCTATTAGGCATAGTGGACAACATATGTTCGTTCAATGCGATTTGGGTTTTCAACATTTTTGGCGGCTTCCTTTTTAAGGTGTTTGACTTCAGGTTGCGAAACCAGGGCTAGCGTTTCCATTACAAAGACAAGAGTGTTGCAAAGTAAGGCTGGCCGCGCATCAAATTGTATTTAATTTGTATTCAACTTTTATTTCATCAGGTTAATTCTATTAATGCCAATTGTAGGCATACATCTATGCATCGTCACAAACATTCAGGCTGTTAGTCATTGTGCAGAGGATTTGATCCAAAGCAACTTGCAGTTATTTTTAAATGGGCGTCATTCATGAGCAGGTAGGGGTTAGGCTTCTTGTTCAACGAGACCTACAGGCAGAGGACTTTCCAGTGAGAATCCAGAACGTTTCAGCTGGGAGTCAAACACCCTGACCACCAGACCATCCTGCCCCATATTAAACATGCCTCTTTAAAAACATACATAGCCTGTCGCTCACTCAAACACACACCTGCAATCTTGATGTCGAGGTTGTGGTCCAGCAGGAGGTTCTCGGCCTTCAGGTCTCGGTGGACGATGTTGCGGCAGTGGCAGAAGTGCACCGCCGCCACAATCTGCTTAAACTTCTTCCTGGCGTCCTTCTCCGCCATGCGTCCGTGGGCCACCAGGTGGTCTGCAGCAGGTGGGGACAAAAGGCAGCAGTTCAAAAAAAAGAAGAAGATTTTTCTCAGAATAACCACTTCAGAGATCCAACCACACTGGTGCCATGTTTACGACATGTCAGCGACATGGACCCTTGAATACTTTTATAAGTTATACCAAAGGTGTTACTTTTTAGCTTTCTGCATCCTGACAAGAGCTATTTGGAAAGGTTTCTTGGTGGCTCTGGGGAGGGGGCATAGTAATGGAGTGAAACTATTACATGATTTGGGGAGAGCCCTGATATGCACAAGAAAGACTACAGGATGGAAACAAACGTTGCCTTACCAAAGATCTCCCCTCCACTGGCGTATTCTGTGACTAGGTAGATCATTCTCTCCGTCTCCATCACCTACGGCCAGAGAGACAATAAGACCAATAGAATTGCCGTGGCACAGTCCAAAAGGTGCTATAAAAGATAAGGTATCGGGAAGATTTGAAGCTAAATTACCGCCACCCATTGGCAATCGAAAAGCACTCTCAACACTTGTTGCATGCTAAGCAGGAATCAGTCTGGCACCGCCTATGTTGCCAAAACAAGGGCATGCACAGGAGGACTGTGTTTTTCAAAGATACATAATGATATCCCAGCAGCTATAGGGATAATGGTGTTAATCCCAATTCAAATATCTGTCATTATGTTTTTGTGGTCTGAAGCAATGAAAATCTCACGGATTAAAGATCCAAAACGAATAAGCCAAATAACTGGAAATTATGTTATTCAACAGTATTATGCGAAACCATAATTCTTATATATGTGTGGACGATAAATCAATATTAATATTAATCGTGATAAAATCTGCCGCGATAACGGTGATATGTTCTTTTAAATACATTTCAGATATTTTAGATACATTGACGTACATTTAACAGCATCAATGACATTGGCCTCGCCCTCTTTTTGTATTCCGAAGCAACTCTTGAGCACTGTTCACTTTCTGTATCCTGAAGCACTGTGAAACTCTGTTTACATAAGATCACCCTTGTTTCTAAAGAGATTGATATTGACAGAGCTGTGACGTTCACGTTTCGTGTGTCATTGGGTGTCATCGCCCCTCAAACACGTCCCTGGCCAGAGACACGGCTGTGATGTTCGTGTTTGTTTCATGTTTGTTTTGCGATGACGTCATGCTTATTTTTATAGTCTCGGGAGTCGAGAGGGGGGGTGGGGACTCAACTTTGCAGGGGTCACAAGTAAGCGAGGCATGTAACATTGTTAAGACAATAAAACATTTGTATTTTTCTCTGGTAAAAAAGGTTGAAAGAATGATTATTGACTGAAGTTTATATTCTTTTATTGATTATTGATTGAAGTAATGTAATTCAATGTAATTGTATTGTATTCGAAGCTTCTATCAGAATCAAAAAATACCCTGTGAAGACACTGAAGTATATTGTGACATAGATTTTGTCCATTTCGTCCAGCCATTGTTTCATAGCAACTTTATATATTAAATAGTACAAGTAACGATATTGTAATCAAAAACATGACTTCCGTAATTTGACAATTGAACATAGAAGTGGCTTGAATTTACAGTGGTTGGTGTTTGTTGTTTGGATGGGCATGACATATAGCAGGGCTGTCAAGCATTACAAAATAACAAGCAGGAATCCAGGCAAAATAATGCTTTATATTGACAAATATTTTAAACAGCAAACTGTAGGTGGATTCTTCAGAGAGACTATTAACACTCCTGAGATAAACATAAAATGCTTGTCCTAATGAGGTTCCCATCATGTTCCAAGGCCTCCGAATGTCCAGCCCTGGGCTGAGCAGTAAACCCAGTGTTTCAAACAGAGAGCTCCTGTTACACTGAACGTGTGTCGAAACCTCTTTCACCTCACCTCAGGTCCCCTTCGCTCAAAGGGGAGGTCAAAGAGAAGCCAACTCTAAAGTGAGAGCAGGCATTGTGCATTGACTCCACACTATCCTTATACAAACGCATTTTAAAAGACTAAAGATTACACATCAGGTACGACTATTTTGTTCAGTTTTATAAGAATCAAATTTACAAAATAAGATATTAGTTAAATAAGTGTTCCGGAGTATATTAACCGACTGAGGAAACCATATCTTTCATGTACAATCCCAAACAAGAGGGAGGAAAAATATCGGTTCCAACTAATCAGTCAAGGAATAGTAAAGAGTGTCCACATATCAAGTGATCTCGCCCTCACACCTTGGGCTGGAACAGCTTGGAACAGGGCATAAGAAGCATAAGAGGCTTATGAACTGATGTGGACCTGACGTTTATGTTCTGTTAGACAGGTAAGCTTATGAACTAATGTCCTGAGATTGACAAGCTGCTTGTTTATACACAGCGTCATACAGACCTTATTTAATGTGTTAATGGGTTATTGGGGTTAACCTTAAATTGGGTTAGCCGAATAACAAAGGCGATCATAACTTTGCAGACGTGGTTACATTTTAATTAAACTAGATCACCACTTATTGTGCCATTGATGGATACAAATTGCCTACTGCAGCTTTAAGAAATGAACTAATTTGAGAATTAGCTGTGATTAATGCTGTGAAGGGGTTCATTTAACAGTAAACACTGTACACAGGGCTCAACAGCAACAGTGGCTCAGGTCTTTCAACATTTTGAGCGCCTATACCTCACACCAGCTCAAACCAACCTAACTGGCACAACACAAACAACCAGCCCAGTGACAAAAAACCCAAAACAAAATGTGACAGGTAACACACGTGTACCCTTACTCCCCCCTGGACCACAGGGCTCAGGGGCTCGAAGGGAAAGCACTGCGTGTGTGCGTGCACTGGGGGGTACAAACCTGATAGAGGCGAATGATGTGGGGATGCCTCAACATCTTCATGATCTGCACCTCCCTGAATATCTTCTTGAGGTTCTCATCATCCAGCTGAGTCTTATCCACTATCTTTATAGCCACCTGCAGGCAGAGAGACAGAGACAGAGACAGAGGAAGAGGGAGATGGAGGGAGAGACGGAGAGACATGCAGGATGCGTGAGGGAAGCAAACAGAGGGATGAAAAAATAGACAAAGTAATAGAGGGGTGGATGTGAAAAGGTTAGAATGAGATGAGGTGAAAAGAGGACAAAAAGAAAACCACACATTAGGGCCTTGTCATATACCACACGATTGAGCTTTACACACAGATTGAGTTACAAGCATGTAAATAGTCAAATAAACGAAAATCCACTCGCAATGGTGCACACTGTTTTGTTTCCACGCTCAGACAGTGAGCAAGAAAAGCTGGGTGTTGTTGAACGGCATCCCATCATTTTTGTCCGCGGCTGACCATGAGGCCCCAACACCGTGACCCCCGGGTGACCCTTACGTAACTCTGCGGGAGCCCCGACAACAGGGCCGGTGTGGCGAATGGTGATGCTGGGTGACAGGACGGCTTTTCTCTGCCACTTAGCGAGCAGCCGATGCCGTTATTGACTAAATCAAGGGGCGCTAATGGTTTGGTCTGGCAGGGCGGCATGGGACCAAATAGAGAGCCAGCGAGTGTATGGGAGAGAGGAACCCGGGAGATGCATTCATGGGACAGTGCCTCGCTCAACACACACAATCACGGAAGCATGCATGCACACACAGACACACACAACAGGGGATTAGGTCAAAGTGAGGCTGGCCGTGGTTTCCTGTAGACAGGAAGTGAGAAGTGAAGGGGAACAGGGAAGATGGGGCCACAGAGGCAGAGACAGCCACACAAACATGGCTTATTGTGTGTTCTTTGCATTTGGTTTTTACCTCTATTGGCTTATAAGAGGGAGTGGGTGGCTACAGTCTGCATACATGTGTGCATGAGGTGGTTGGCGGCTTGTCTAGTACAGGCAACAATGGCTGAATGCACACTTATTTGTGCCCATCATTCACTCTTGTATTTTAAGCTACTGAAATCTATTTCTGGTACTGGCACTTATCCAGGAGTGATTTGTTATCATTTCCCAATCACTGCCCTTTGTAAGGTTACATCTGTATCATCTGTAAAACTGGGCAGGTATCAGGGGACAATACACATGGCGTATACACACATGCACATTTTGAGGAGATTGAGTCTTGACTCTTCTAAACAAACGACTTCAAAACAGGGACATTTATAGGAAAACACAGTGGCACCGAGGCCTGGTGTGTGCCAAGCTATAAAACCTAGTGGCAATGAGTCGTCTTTGTTCCTTTGAAGAAGAGGTTCAATACTATTCTCTTTTAAAAATGAGTTCTTCTTATCAAAAATGTGATGCACCAACACAAATACATTATATTAGACATTGTTAAATGAAATTAAAGCTTTATGTACATGCCATCATGTAAAAAGAAATAATACTACATGGTGGGAAAGTTGTGATGCGCTTCAGTCTCCTCGCTGGGATAAAGGAGCGCCATTGGTTACAAACGGAGGCCCACATGAAAGGAGCATTGAGCATGCTTCCTGATTCTGTTCCTGGTAAACAAACATCTGTTTGTTCTCGACAGATACGTATCAATATTATACAATGGGGAGCGGGCATTATGTCGAGGTGAGGGAGACGATCAGTGGGGAAGAGGACACGTGGCGCCAGATAGCAGTCACAGAAAAAAACAACTGGAGAACTGGTGGGTCCCAAGAACCATGAAGACCGATAATAACAACTTAGAACAGGCTTGAAGTGGAACTTATCAGTGGCATAGTTTTTCACTTGCTATGCAACAGTAAATGTGGCACAACTGTCCTGTCCGGCACTGGCTTCAATGACCCTGGAATGTTCCAGGGAGGGATATGGGTTGGGTTTTCACACTCTCAATAACACCCACACACCCACACACACACTGCAGGGGCGCATGAGGTGTCACACACAGCTCTTCCGATCACAAGATGGTGACCTCAGCAATGTACCACGCCTGATCAGCTGATGGTTTCCCACAGGAGACGGGAGGCAACTGGTGAACACAGGACTGAACAAACACACAGACACACAGCGCTTTCAGTTGATGACTATCAGTAGATATTTCCCTAAAATAAATGTTGTTTTTTCTTTCTTTAGGTCAAGTGAAGAGTAACGGTGAATGTAATTGACTCATTAATTAAAACCAAGCCTGCTCTAAGCCCAGGTCACAATGAGGTCCGAGGTGCCCGTCTCAAGGCCACCACGATTAGCGCAGTGACATGGAGGAGAGCGGCTTACTTGGGAGCCCATTAGGGGCTTAAAGGCCAACAGACGACATAGAGCCGCCAGGTCCGTCCATATGCAACAAGTGTAAGAGGCTGCCAGGTCCACTTGCTTCAACAGAAAAACGCTCTCTTCTATACCTGCAGGGTTACCCCCAGTGTATTGCAAGCCTTAGGCCCAGGCCCAAATTTTGCCCCCGCCAGCATGACCATGGGCGTTATTTAGATGTTATTTCTGTATTCAAGATGTCTTTTAAACTACAGTTAAAGTGGGGTGGCTTGGTTGGATACATTGATCTAGTGGTTTGGAAGCTCACCAGCAACATCTGTTAACGTGAACACACTATAGGAAAAAAGCAGGTCTGAGATTTACTCTGAACGTAGCGCTCTGTCTACTGCCTATAAGTTAACCCTTCAACGAACTTGAGTTGTAAATCTTCCACCTTAATCCCATTCGCATTTCATTCCATATTATTTTAAATATTCTAATTATATTGGAATTTTGAATGCTCAAATTGAGCCAATTATTAATATTTTCTATGTACCTATACACTGTATACACAGGCTTATGCATTGCCAATGACACTATCAGCATGTGATTGTTAAACGTTCTGTCCACTATAGGGCATTCTACAAATAATAATTTCTTTCTTGCCAAGTAAATAATAATATTAGGCACCAAATTATATTATATTAACGCCGCTTCTCACCACGGACATTTCACGTTGTCCGTAGTGATGGAGAGCACTGACTCACGACTCGCGTTGTAAAGTCCTATTACATTGAAAGCAATTGTTCGTTGCCATGTTTTCACACAATAAAATAATAACAAATCATTGATTTGAATGGGATTGAACACATACAAAGCGATTTCTGTTTTGCATAAAGGTGACATTAATTTTACTCGCATCAAGGTCGATATTTTACGGCTCTAGCCAGCGAATAAATCCGTTTAACCAATCACATTCGGAATGTTTGAAATAGTCACTGTACAAGTCGGAGGGAACAGCCCATTTACGTTTCTGAACACAGTGTTCTTACTGCATCCATGGTGGTAAACTACAATCATAGACCTATAATTAATATAATTGCTATCTGTTATGTATATTGATCATTCATTTTGATAGCAGTCGGCGCTACAAGCGAATGTTTAATTGCAACTCGGTACGTGAATGTAGGTTCATTTTGATAACATGAAGGTGTGCAGCTGCATTGCAACAGTTTCATTTTGGATTCCAACTTTCCACGAAAGAGTGGAATCTGTTAGCTTTAATACATTCTCAATTCCGTCTGTGATTCTGTAATCACAGAAACTATATACCTTTTCTGCCATCAGTCTGTCGCTGGCCCACGCCAAAGACACTTGTCGCTAGGCCTTTCTGGGGAAACCCTGAACCGTGGTTATCTCATTTGTTCCCTTGGGTTATTGGAAGTCACCAAACAAACCGCCCATCTGCTCATTGAAGAGCCCAGACCAGCTGAGCGAAGTGGAATTTCCGCAGCGCCTTTCACGCAATACTAGGTTTGACACTTGACAATCAAGTGTTTGTCACAGTGGCATGCACTGGGTTAGGCACGGAAATGTTTAACTCTTGTATAAGGAATGCAGAGGGCTTAACAATTGGAATTTTATACATTGAAAAACCTGCTGGCAATTAAAACAGATGTCATTGTTGTTTAACTGGCCCAACATTCCAAAGTCAGTGTTAGGCAATACAAAGTCACACAATTCCAGAGTTTGGGAATTTGCCAGGGGTACCCGAGTCTTGCAGATAAATGTACCGACCTTTGCCGGACATAGTACTCCAAGAGCTTGAGCCAGGGAACTTAATTTAGCACAGTGAGCAATTTAAGCCAGAAAATGAAATGCAAACTAATAAATGAAGATACTCAATGAGGACTGGAGGAAGGCATCGCAAGTATAAGCAAAACGCTACCCAAGAGACTCATTGTTTGGAGCGGGTACATGTACAGTAGATATTTCCTTAATTTCTGGAATAAAGGATCACATATACCACACAGATAAAAGAATATATTAATTACATTTCACTTTCTAAACAAATGAGTTACTGAAATAATATGACACACAAGAGCCGATTTTAACCTCCTCACATTTAACAAAGTTATCAAAAAAGCATGTGTATTTTGTTACATATACGTTCATGCACACATTTCTCTACGAATACAAAATGGCGTCCACGCAAACTATAGTCTGGCAATCCATCAGAGGCTTCTTCAAAGGCAGTACTGGGGTGTGTTAGGTCTGTGTCAGACACAAAATCATAAAAAACATCACGGGGCATCATCCAAAAGATTAGGCGCAGGGCAGCACAAGCAGAGCCATTGTAAGACACCACGTGTAACGTACATACGCCTAAATGTAAATTAGACACACACACAGGAGTGCACATGAAAACCAAACCACCAGCGTGAGTCAGCATGCCGCTTGTCGGATTTTCTGTTTGTGCGTGTTGATGACTCAGGAATGAGTGTGTGTGTGTGTGTGTGTGTGTGTGTGTGTGTGTGTGTGTGTGTGTGTGTGTGTGTGTGTGTGTGTGTGTGTGTGTGTGTGTGTGTGTGTGTGTGTGTGTGTGTGTCTTCCCTCCATGGAGGACAGTGGTTTTGTAGCGTCATCCGTGGAGCCTCCTGCTGCAGTCAAATCAATGCTGGAAAACATTTGTAACGCAAACACAGCCTCAAAGTACTCAGAAAGAAAGAACCCAGTACAATCCCTTATTGAAAGAATCATATCAATATCGACAGACTCCTCATATGAGCGCCAAAAGACCCCAACTGTCTCATCTCGACATGAAATTTCCAAAAAACGTGGGAGATGTTAAACATATGCAGTTCTTGAAATATCC
>OMKX01074711.1:0-10961 GCA_900302425.1 Brosme brosme
ATAAAGAAAGAACAAATCAGAATCAAGCTTGATAGGACATGTACATACCATGGCACTTTAATACAAATAATCTTAAAACTACAGTAAAGGAGGCACTCACTTAAACACACTTATATGAAAGCACTTACATTCATGATTTGCCATTTACCATCATTTGAAAACAATATCTTTTGTAGCCAATGTGTGGCGCCACAATACAATGTTTTAAATGAACATTATTTAACGTAATGCAGAATGAATACATCATCTTATGATGACATGTAAAGATTTGGTAGCAATGGTTATTATCACAACCATTAATTTCAAGCCATTTGTGGACCCAATAAAGTTGTACCTCTTTAAAGTACAGATTGGATGCTGCTTTTTGGCCTGGTATATTTTAAAATATTTTGTATTTCGATGAGGCTAACCTGGTCCAATATATCTGAAATAAATAAATAAATAAATACATACACATACTTTCTTTCAACCAGGGACGTAAGATACAGAGTGATATATTGCGGTCTGGAATTTACCCTGTTTCGGCCCTCCAGCTCACTCTCTCACATGTCTATTTCACATGTTTGGATGCTGTATGGGATATATAGTTCTATTTCAAGAGCTTTGAGTGGGAGCTGTGTAATGAATATATGTCCACCAGTGTTTTGTTCACATTCATTAATCTGATGTCAGCCATCGTGGTGAAGGGGCCATTGAAAACCAAAGTGTCTTTAGGGGGCCTAGCAGTCCTATGAAGTATGTAGGTAATGCAATCTACGGACTTCCTGTTATCACTCTCTGAACTCCCTGTATCAAAAACCACATTAGTATTTCATCCATATCCATATATTATTTAACCTCAAACCTGTACAAAAACTTTTTCACTCACACTCTAAATTTTTTTATAATATACTTTTTCCTTGATAAACACTGTTAAACAGAAAGACTTGGAAAAATTGGCAAATACCTTTTAGAGGAATTTAAATGACTGCAGAGTATGATTTAAGTATTGCAGAATTACAAAATTGATTCTATACAATGTCCCAACAAGAAGATATCAGAAATTATTTTTAATTGCTATATACTATTATTTAAATGTCTCATAAATAATGTATTTCAACATTGCTCACTCACCGACAAAGCTGAATAAATATGTTAAAAAATATATTAGAGTTATGTACCATAACCTCTCCTAACCAATATGAACATGAGAAAGTTCGAACAGACGTAATGATTGGCAATTGGAAAACCTTGAGAAGTTTATTGATTTTGCCTAGATCCTCTAAAATTGGTTGGTAATAGTCATTTTTGCCAATTCTGGCCTGACAATGTCTCATCACACTTGAATTAACTTAAATTCCCCCAGGATTGATGTCTGAACAGACTTCCATTAACTTTGAGGAGATCTTTAAGTGTGGTTTCAATCTGTAACCATGTCTCTGCAGAGCTCAACCACTGAGCCCAAGCTATTTGGAATGACCGGGGGCCAAATGTGTGTTGGGAAGAAGTGGGCGCCAATCATTTAATCTTTGAAAGTGGCACATTGTGACAGTCTCTCATCTATCATTCCATTATTTTCACCAGAACACTCTCTATGAGTTAGGTGTGCACTTATGTATTTTTGTGCTTAAGAGAGTCCATCAGTAATGATTGCATCTAACCAGTCTTTGAAAAGCCTTTTTAAAGTCCTCATTAAAGATTGTGTAGATAAGCGGGTTAATAAGTGAGTTCACGTAGCCCAACCATGTCAGAAAGTCAGCCATTTCTGTTGAGATACTGCAAGACGCGCAGGTGTTGACAATCACCTCTTTGACAAAGAAGGGAAGCCAGCATATGACAAATGCACCCAATATCATGCCAAGCGTGGACGCCGCCTTGCGCTCTCGCGTGCCCGAGATCCGAGGACCCTGACTAAACGTACCCCGGCGGGACTCGCCACGGTAGGACTCGCTGCGGTAGGACTCGCTTCGACGTGACTTCCTCCGGCAGGCCTTGGCGGCGATGCGCGTGCGGTCACGGTCTCGGTCCTCGGTGGACGGATCGGAGAAAGATTTGTCCTGTGGAACCACAGGGCTCTGGGGCAACGGGCTGCCATCGCCGGCGTGATGGGAGGAGGGAATCGTGCCCCCGTTGGTCATGCAGGAGTGCCGACTGGCGCGGCTGGCCTCCCGGCGCATATACAGAGTCTGGGCCGCACGGTAGATCTTGTAATACAGGATGAGTATGAGCAGCAGGGGTATGTAGAACGCCCCCAACGTGGAGTACAGGGTGAAGGCGATGTGGTCGTAGGTGATGATGCACTGGTCCTCCTGTTCTGTGTCTCCACTGTAGTGCCGCCAGAGCAAGGGGGGCAAGGAGATGAGGATGGACAGTATCCACACCACCGCCACCATCACCGCCGCCCTGGCCCCGGTGCGCTTGCGGGCGTACTCCACGGCGTCCGTGATTGCCCTGTATCGGTCGATGGCGATGGCCGCCAAATGGAGGATGGAGCAGGTGCAGCAGGTGATATCCACACTCAGGTAGATGGTGCACACAACCTGGCCCATGACCCAGATCTCCTTTTGGATGTAGATGATGCTGAAGGGCATGACCAGCACGGCCACCAGGAGATCCGTCGAGGCCAGGGAGCAGATGAGGTAGTTGGCCGGGTGGTGCAGCTTGCGTGTCACTATGACGGTGGTGATGACAAGGCAGTTGATGACAGTGGTTACAACGGCAAGCACAGACAGTGTCAGGGTAAGCAAGATCTTCTTAGGAGGTGTTCCAGTGGTGTCCAGGGAGTCATAGCTGCCACAGCTGTTTGAAGCAATCAGCCCTAGTGTGCAGTTGGGGTTGTCCATCCTGCTGGGAGAAGGGGTAAAGGACAGCTGGGATCAGATAGTAAAGAGACTCAAGTGTATTTTCCTTTTGCATTCATCCAAACCCGCTTTGCACATTCCGTACCACCTCCTTAAACCTTTTATTTGTGATTTATTTCCATTTCTAAACATTTCAGTTACAGCACAGAACAATCAACGTTCATTTGGTCAGAAGAAAAAAATAAAATAAATAGAACCATTACTCCTCCTGCACTTCTGCTCAAACATGCGAGGCCGAAGTCTCTTAGAGACAGCTTTCAGGGATAAAGACATGTAAAGAGACTGGGTCTGAGGTGTGCACTCAAAAACAATGTGGAATGAAAGGGCTGTATTTAAGGTTTAAAACACAGAATGGCTTATCCACAAGCATTTTCATGTACTTTAATGGAAGACAACTTAGCACTCCTGGGCAGTACCTGTTAAGGCTTTGCCGTTTCCCCTGCCAGTGGTGGATTCAGCACATCACAGACCCTCAGCTCTGCTGGCTCCAGTATGCTCTCTCTACAAGCTCCGCCATCACATGAACTCACTGGCACTCTTCCAGGCCCAAGAGCTGCAAAACAGAGAGAGTGTCAGAGAAAGAGAAAGGCAGAGGTTGAGGGATAACATCTGAAGGAAGTCAAGACACAAAGGAAGGCAATTTTCATTTTTTTCTGCTTGCAGACCTATGCAAGATGTCAGATAGTTTTATTTATTTTTTGGGAACTTTAGAAATACAACAAAGACGGAGACATGGGCAATGACGATGACACAACTTCAATCCAACATATGTGTGTTCATGTATTTGCCACATTACTTATAGAGATACGAATACATTAGCTTGCTCAAAATGTGTATAGTTAAGTATAGTGAGAGATTTTAAGAGATGCTTCATTGACATTTATTTGTTCTTTAACATCTCATTCAAATTGTTTCCCAATGCCTCTATCCCGATCCCAATTGTTTCCCAATGTTCATCGTTGTAAGGTGTTGAAGGTCCCACAGGAGCTGGCCTGAGAGCTGCAGTCAATTATGAGTGGGCAGGAATGCCCACTCATTTTGGTACATTTCAGTACTAGGCGTGACTGCCGTTGTTGATCTCCTCGTTCCTTACCTTCTAGCATTGCTCAGCATTCTTAAGACATGAGTGGGAACAGTTGCTATAGAAACACTAAAAGTTATCTAATGCACTGATGGAAGAGAGAGGCAAACTGAACTCTGTTGCTGCCATGTTTTGAGTGAGCTCGTTATGCTGGTGAGGTTAGGTAAGGGGTAGGATGGGGGTGGCAGATGTTAGGTGGGTGGCAATGTGAAATGGCCATTGAATGGAACAACAAGCATGGACTTTTTTATTTTTTAACTAATGTCGTTGTGTCACGAGCCACAAAATGTTCCACAGAAGTTGCCAACGTCTAATCAATAGCGTGGTGTTAAAGTTGAGACATTGAAGAGGATCTTAAACCTAATATGTATTACAATGAGTGAGTACTAAAAATATACAGCAGATCTCAGATGCTGTGCAAAGAAGGCATGTTTTAATTACTATTTCAATAGTGTCAAAATGTTTTTCATATAAAGCCACACAGTTCCTCAGCTATAAATTTTATGCAAGCATAAATGTTAACCGAGTTCAGTTTAACCTACCACATACACTCCCTCTATTTTAATTAGGCCTGTGTTTATTCACTTTCCCTTCCCTCATAAATGTTGGCTGAAGGTCACCCTGGGGATTTGCAGCAATGTGGCTTTCTGTGGACAAAGACACCCACTTATACAAAACAATCCATAAATGATCATATATCGTTTTTCTTTCATAGATTTGTCCTAACAATGCAATTTTTTGCCAAGAAAATAACATACTATGTTATTAACTATGTCACCATGGCTGCCATGACACATTAATTTGAACAGGATATAAAACAGGATCTCACAAATATCTGAGCTAAAACAAAACAAAAGCAGTGTGTCTAAACATATTCCCAGAGAATTTAATCATGTGACTTGACGTATTTACGTTTTTTTCTTTTACAAACAAAATCTAAACTCATTCAACAAGTAAGATTGGAGCTTCTCAAGACTCTGGTTTGGGTTTTTAAATACAGGTATTACTAAACATATTACGTATTAAACATATTGTATTTGTGTAGACTTTAAATGAGGAAAATGCATTTGAAACCAAAGGGTTGGATCCTCTTTTGTTATTGGTACTGCCGGGTGCATGCATGCTTCCTCATTTCAAAATATGTTTTAATGCTGCCTAATCTATTCAAAGGCAGTCAATGTTCCCAGCCGTGAGCTTGAGTCCCATAGAGTCTCCCCAGGAGGCCAATGTAATAGAGCTGCCAGTCTTCAAATTGCAGTATAACACAGACCAATTCAACACAGAACTGAGGGTGAACCTGGCTGCAACACTTGGAGTCAATATACTCCATGCTAACACTGCACTACTTTGACGGACTTCCCCTGTGCACATAATTATGTGCACAGGGAATAATTAGGAAAAACATGAAAAAACTCTTGATTGAATGGATCAGTGGGAGTTACATAACATTGATTGTATTCCTTGGTTGTACATATTTTTTAGTTTGTTGCTTTACGTGGCATTACCAGCAGCTGATATCGATCACCGTGGGCTGCCTAGATCCATATTGGCCTTCATAAAATACAATACCAATGTGCTGTTGGAACAACTTTGCTGTAGGATTACCAACTATGCATGATGCACCATTATCTCTCAAACCATATTTTCAAAAAAGTAATTGTACTTAAAATGTTTGCCTGAAATGCTACTATTAATATGTATGTCAATTATGGCACCCATTGCAATCCTAACCATCCTTTGCATTCCTTCTCTAGGTTTTTTAAGGGATATTAAGGGATAAGTAAGGGATATTTGCTTGCTCTTTGGGGAGATTGTGTTATGGGGTGTCATAAAATGTGTCCTGTAAAGCACTTTGAGACTATCACTGTGATTATGGGCTATAAAAATACTATTCACTTCACTTGACTTACCAGGGTTGGAAGTGGAAAGGGCACAACTGTTAGACTCGGTTACATTAAAAAAAAGTGTTCTATCATGTATGGCAGAAGTTTTGCACCAGAACCCTTTGTATGTATGATAATGGGGGAGTTACAGTGGCATGACACAACGACTGAATAGACTGACAGTCACATAAAAATAGACAGAGACATTTATGCATCATTTTTATGCAAAACAAACAAATGGTAGACAAAAACTACTAACACATACTAGACACACAGTTGTATTGAAACATATTACTGTTGCAACGTTCATGCATAATTCCTCAGAACATGAGAATAGGCCTACTTATATTATATGCCACATGCTTATCTATTTGCAATGGGGATACTGTGTAGTGATAGACATTAGCTAGACCTACTGTGCATGCACATCACTTTATGTTTGCCTTGGCTGGAGGGGACAAGAACTTCATCATCGCCATAAAATAATTACCACATATCCCAAGCAACTTCTCAAATTGACACACAATGGTAATTTTAGGGTTTATGATCAACAATATATCAGGGCTGAATTGCTTCTGTATGAAGGATACCTTTAATTGATCATCTTCCCTCGATCTTTACATCATATGTATCATCTCACAAATCCACACATACATTTTTCCTATTAAGTTCACCTCTTCCGATAATGTCCTTTAACTGTAACTTTAAGTAAAATGATAAGATCAAATAAATGTATTAAATATTTTATTTTTTTCTCAGGAAAGTCAAGTAGTGACTTGTCAAACTACCCCCTTCTACCAACTTTCGGTAGAAGACAGAACAAACACCTTGTGTTATAATTATATTCTGATTGTGCAATCAGCTATGAATCCTGACATATTCATAACATATGACATGTTAAGAAAACTGTAATACTGAACTTTTGTTGTTATTTTTTCTTGAACCACCAAAATGTACTGAAGCACCAACCAAGGAAACCACAACCTGAAAGCACAAACCACAGAAAGTACCCGAAGATGCAACTTGTGTTGGATTGTACCACATTCCCATTTCACTAAATAGCAGGGCTTTAAAAACACCTAGTTGTTTCGCATATTATACAGTGAACTACCTTTCAAGCTCAAAGATAACCCTACCACCTTGTTGTTTCATGTGTCATAGGACATACAAATCAACCCTGGTCACCACAGGGCTCAGTCTCAGACAGCAACAAAAGAAAAGCTTTGAACTTTGAAGGCAGAAGCTCAATGAGAGTCTTTATAGTACGTTCACAGTGATGCAGCTTGGATAACTTTGAGGGAGGATACGGATGTAGATCTAACAAGAGTTGGATCTAAATGTATTCAACATTAATAAATAAAAATGATATCATAAATATTCCAGACTCCCTCTAAGATAGGCATACTCTTAGCCATGGGGATATGATACAAAAGTGTAGCTTTTACCGTGGCATTCTATACAAACCTATATATTGTCATGATGAAAGACATAATAACGTTACAACAGTTTTTTTGTATAGTTGTAGGAACCCTGAAATTAACATAACAAAATATTTAGTTGGATATATTGAGTACTAATTCATTCTATTATTTACTATTTACTATTAGTTTTGTGTTTCGCAATGAATATCAATCTGACCTTGGCTGGGCAGCACTTGATTTCACCAAATTGGCGCAGCCGTTTGTTGGTCAAAAAACTCCTGCCAATCAGATTGTTTATAATATACAATATTGTGGTAATATATTGTTCCATATTGCCGTACCTCCTTACCAACATATCTTGTATCCATGCCATTAAAAGGTGCTGTAGATAAGATTCAAGAGCTATCATTTGAGTGTAATTTGTTAAAAATAGTACACCCATCCGTCAGATTTAAGTGAGGGAAATGTGCTGAATATATGAATATTTGGTCGAGTTGACTGCGCCTACATCTGCATGAGACAATTTCGATTTCAGACTGCTCCTGGCTAATTTCTGACCAACAAGGGCATCACTTCCTTGATTGGTTTGGGGAATCCATCTTTGACATTTTTTAGGTTGTTTAGTTTCATAATCTTGCTTTCTTCTCAAATCTTACCACCAGCACCTTACAGTATGATGATTGTTGAATTTTGATTTTATGGTCAATAAGTAGCTGCATCCTACATCAGTCTCTCTCCTGGAGCTAAAGACAGAAAGAAACAGAACAAAGACCAAGTAAGATCTAAGATGGTGTATGTTGGCGGGGGAGGATGTGTCGGTGAGCATGTAAAGTATAAGCATTATTCATATTCTGTTTGGGTGCAACACATAAACCTAGAAAAATAGCTGCAGAAAATGCACACATGCCATCACTGGTGCATCTGCAACCCTCCCACACACAGAAGAGTGAAAGACCAGTTAAGTAGAAAATGATTCTCGAATTCTAATACAATGCAGCATGATTTATCAGAGGGCGTAGTAAATACTGTAGGATGAGTAACAAAGTGAGAAAAAAATCTATTTTGAACAAGCTTGAAAATGTGATTCACTTGAGTAGTTCTTGGACATATAAACAATATATGTTGACAGCACCAACCTTGTCCCCATCACATTTTGAAATGTTTCAAACCCATGACATTGATAGGAACACTCATTCCTATCAATAGAAATAGACATGGGTTTCTTTGTTGAGGTAGCAACACACAGGAAATTAAAAACCTCTAATGGCAACTCAGTCCTTCTTTCTTTCTGCTGTTGGTAGAGAAAGTTAATGAAATATCCATTCAAAGCTGCCAGGGCTTTTCCATAATAAATAAATATATGAAACACATGTTTTGGGGTGGGGGGGCTGGATTACATAGTCTGACTAACACATTGATTCCACTATAAAGCCACACTAGTACACTAAGTCTTTTTGATGTTGTGATCAAATCAGAATCTAGTTATATTCTGGTTCCGGCTCAGAAATTGGTACTATCAGACATTCATTACACATTCACATGGTTAAAATGCACCCTTTGGCTGAGCGAACAACAATCTAACTTGGGATCAAAATATAGTCGATAGAGCTCCATGTGTGCCACACGGTCAACCTTAGCCAGACTACAAAACCAAATGCCAATGATGAACTCAGCTGCCGTCCTCTCTCCCGAATCTCTTTAAAGAGAGATTGTTCTTCCCTTGAGGCAGAGCAAAGTTAACCAAGCCAGCATCTAACGCCACCTGACCAATTGTTTCCTCTTTGCAGACAATCCCATATAGGGAGTAATCTAGCCCTTTATTGGATGGATGATACATCAATCCCCAGAAGCCTTTAGACTGCTAGAACCACCTCGACAGCCCCTGAAATTAATAATTTGAATAACAGAAAACTGGGCTGTTGACCTCCCCTTTAGTATGAATACAAATATTGATAAAATAAAAATGCTGTTCTGGATGGCTTGTAATCTTGTTTTATTCTTTTTTCATCAAGACTAGCCGAAAATTGTCAGACATTTTATACAGCAATTTTCACAGAAGGCAGTGTCGAGCAGACACATAGGAAAACAAAAAGCCTTAAGTGTGCTATCATCACTGTGGGTGAATAGGCTACACTAGACTAGCTATAAGACTAGCTACTGCGCGTCTCTTGAGAGGGGTAAAAGCTAAATGGATATTGGGCGATATCAGAGGTCATCCATTAAAAATATCACAGGTCTTCCATTAAAAATAACCCTATGTGGTGAGAATAATTGCTGCCACGAATGCTTGAATGTGTGCCTGCAATCAAAGAGGAAAAGTAGTGTCGAAAAGCCTAAATTGATTGCAAGATGGGCTGAAGTTTTGTTTTTTAAGCGCTGTTCAGACCAACGGTCATGCCTTGATATATTACCGGTGTGTTTTCTGTCACAAAACACCCTGCAGTACGGTGGGATGTGTCTCTTATCATGTGGAAAATGCAATAATAAATAGAAAAATCGTGTCCTCGTCCTTTTGTATTATTCCTGCATTAAGGATCCAGTACCCATTCTTCTGCAATCGTGAGTTGAGTGCATTTTGTCTTATTTCTTATCATGTCATGCCATCCCTACTGGCCATGGTGTGAGTCACACTACTCAATCCACCGTCCCTTTCATCTTGAATACCTTCAGGAATCCTCTTCTACGCCATCATTAAAGTGTCTATAGGTCAGATTCAAGAGTTGTAATGAGAGAGAGCCAAGAAAAGAGCCAGATTTTTTAACTAAACAACCCCAAAAAACAAACTACTCCCGCCCTTGCTACGTTACTCCATTGAGAAGTGTTGTATTCCACACCTGTGAACCCTGTTATCAAAGCTAACATTATTACCTCATTGGACCACACATTCGTATTGCTAACACCAGTTCTGACTATAGATTCTGCTTCTCTAGTGGTCAAGACAACCACATATACAGTTCTATGGTTCTGGGTAAATCAGACCCTGTAGGCGTGGCTTCTTTACCATTCCGCCCATACCAATATGGACTGAAGATTTACCTGGGTCCGGGAGATGCTTCCTGAACCACCTCCAGAGTGCATGTCCATTTACCCTGTATCTCGGAATAAACCAATTTGTGTTGAACCTTCACCACTCTTCGAGTCAAACCTAGCCCCGAAACCACGATGCCAGAGGCATCAAAATGACGCTTCAATCAGTAGGCCTACATACGTTCTTCTAATGCCGGAGTAAAGCCCTTCAAATGCTTTTGAATGACATTGATGGAGCGCGTTAACACAGGTGCATGTTCACGAGTGTGGAAGCGTCACTCAAAACCAGGAACTCTCACTGCTTCCATAGATAACTCCCATTACATTCACAATTCAATGATCATATTGTGATGCTTGCACAAAATTATACCCTCATTCTGTGTGTCATTCACACACACACACACACACACACACACACACACACACACACACACACACACACACACACACACACACACACACACACACACACACACACGCATGTGTGTGCACTGCACACACACCTTTACCTACACACACGCATATATGCGTTCACACACACCTACACCCACACACCTACACACGCGCGTGCATATGTACCTTTGTCATCGCCCTCACACACACATGGAAGTACGCTCTAATGGGCAAAGCCCGGCATGATACAGTAGTGGTGGGCTGCTGTCGATTTTCTTTTGGACTAAGTGTTATGGAAAAGCAGCACCAGTGACCA
>OMKX01074719.1:0-10578 GCA_900302425.1 Brosme brosme
TGCTCCGTTTGTACACACACACACACACACACACACACACACACACACACACACACACACACGTGGCCCAAGTTTAGGATTAGAGCAAAAGCTTACTTAGTGATTGTGACTGAACAGATCTTTCAAATTCAAAGAGACAGCATCCAACTGCCCCTCCATAGTAAGAAGGGCCTCCGTTCAGATGCAATACAATTACGTATCTATGTCATGGAGAGTATGTTATAACAAATATAGAAAATAAACAAAACCCTGGAATGGAAATTGAATACATTTGCTGTTTCGCTGAACTAGTATTTTAAATGGCCCAGAGCATGTTGTAAACCTGAATGATTGGCTGCTGTACAACATCTAATGTTTCACTTCTATTTCTTGGCATCATTAAGCATCCCTTGTTTTGAGACATTTAATTGAATGTTACAGCCTAGTCAACAATAACTTTGCAGACACTTCTGGATAGAGCCAAATTAACTGGGGGATACAACAAGGCAACAAAGAGAGAGTGAGACACAAGTTGTACAGTTGATGTGTGAGTCATGAGAGCTTCTAAAGGTCTTTTATTGATGTCATTGCTTTTATGTCACCCACACATTGCAGCTATTTTCAACCAAAGGTTATGATTTCTCCTTCACTATCTGTCCCTCTCCCTGTCTCTCTCTCATACACTCTAGGACCTAAGTGACCCAAAGGTTGTTATTTGGTAGTGAATGAGGTGTCATATCCCCCTCAAACACATATACACACTCACTATGTATAGCGCTTTTGATGTCTATATACATTTGAAATTTTGTAATTTGAAAATGTACATCTTTTAGCTCTAGAGGTCTCTTCTCTATTGACACAACTGGCATTCTGAGACTCCAGTAAAACAATGTTGCTTATGGCGCTTGCAATCTGATTGCCTTGAAGTGATTCATTTCTATTTGCTTGAGGGGATTAGGAGAACGATTGATGATGTCGTGATCCTTTACACTCCTTTACTTCAGGTGATGCCATTCTTAGAAATTTGAAAATCAAGGAAAATGCCTTGGTAAGTTGATAAATGTAAATGTTTTCTTATGTTAGTAGAACAAATGTCAATTTTTACAATGCACTCCTTGGTATTGCAGTTGATACTCTGTGTGTTGCCCTTTTTTTTCCTCAGAGTCAACTCGACATTCCTTTCAAAGTTAGAGCGGGGCACATAGGTAATATTCTAGCATTCAAGTTTCTTTCACGCTGCTTTGCATAATTGACACAACCCTGGTTTTACATGGTCTTTTCTTTTTAAATAGGTCGGTTAGAGCTGAAAATTCCATGGAAGAACTTGTACACTCAATCGGTGGAGGCCACATTGGATGGTGTCTACCTGCTCATCGTGCCCACAGCCAGTAAGAGCACGTTGTCTTGTTGAACGCATGTGCAGTCAGAAAGCTAAGCTCTAATCAATTGAATAACCTTATTGTGTCGAAAACCAGTATAGTCGTTTGAAACAAAACATCTATAAATAGTTTTTGGTTTTGAATAAAGATACACTAGATCACAAATATCAAAAACATGATGCTTATAGCACTCTTACGGTACTAAGTAGGATGTGTAATATCTACCTGCATCGCTGTCACTATTACCTTAGACTCTCACCCTGTCATTAAGTTAGGCCAGTGTCCAAATGCATTGCGTGCTCCATTTCTGCTGCTGCTGCTGTTTTGTATGCTTTTGCATGCCTTGTTTGAATAATATTAGTTCGTCTTTGCAAGCTTGTCATACAATAATAACAAAGAAGGCAAAATAAATAAGATAACAACAAGCCTTACTGAGATGGACCGCCATGTGAAGTGGGCTTGACCCTACTGGTGACAAAAGGGATTATGGGAAATTTGGCTTTGAAGGATACTTCATCATCGTAGTTAATCTTCCTCATTACCATCTGTGTTTTCTCCAGGTATAAAGTATGACGCGGAGAAGGAGGAGAAGCAGCTGCAAGAGGCTCGTCAAAGGGAGCTCCAGAGGATAGAAGAGACCAAGCAGAAGGCTGCTGAACAAGGTCAGGTGTCATCTGAATCTCATGATGATGGATCAAAGATTCTGCCTGGGATGAGATGATGGATGGATGATATGGCCTCAAGACCACAAAATACATAGTAGATGTTTCCTGGCCATAATGAAGCAGAGGGAAATGCACACATTCTCATACAGCAGAAGTCAAACCCATGCTATTATGGTTTTTGACCTGTGATTTACTTTTAGACTAGCAGGTCTAGCTCACACAGGTCACAGTCTCACCAGTCAAAATACAACAATCTTGCCATAGTTCTGTAGTTGTTACCAAGGGATACTGTGGTAATAAATTAAATTAGTGTCCAAGCGACAATTCTTTTGAAGGCGTCTATAGGAAGAATGTAAATTAGTAAAGTAAGTTAAACTATTCACACTGTAAAACTATCCAAATAATGAATTGATAAATTAGCACTTTTTATATAGCTGTGAATGTGATATATTTTTTTAATAGCTTAGTTTTAATTTGAAAAAATATCACTACATAATTAATCAATACAGATATAGTTGATATAGTAGTATAATATAAGTATTTTCTTGTGTTTTACAGAGGACCCTAAACTTGAAAAGCAGGACACTTTTGTTGAGAAGTTGGTCACACAGGTCATCAAAAATGTGCAGGTCAAGATATCCAACATCCATGTCCGCTACGAGGATGATGTCAGTATTTCACTCAAAATGCACACAGAAATCCCAAAGCAAGATAAACAACTAGGCTTTTTTCAGGCTAACCTCTCTTCCTTTTCTTCTCTCAGGTCACCAACCCCAATAGCCCTCTGTCGTTCGGAGTGTCGCTCAAAAACCTGAGCCTCCATGTAATGACGTCTTGTATAGCTGACTAATGCATTCTCATTTCATAATGTCTTTGTTGTATGCCTGTCAGTTATATGCCTGTACGTTTGCCTAACTCGGTCCACTCTGTATGCTTGTCAAAGACCACCGATGAGAACTGGAACAGCTGCCTCTTGGACGAGCACGCCAAGCTCTTCTTTAAGGTAGTGCAGCCACAGTTACTGTTGGCTACACAAAGCTTAGCTTTTATTTTGTTTTGTTGTTGCGACAACCTGCCCTAATATCTGGACTTCTTAAAAATGTTCGAGCAAGATCCTGATCCAGAAATCTGGGAATAAGTGTCCAACAATTTAGGCAATATTTTATTCATATTCATAGTCAAACACTATCTTTTCTGATGCTGTTGTTATTATTGTTATCGTAAATTGTTCAGTTGGCCCTGACGCAAATTACTACTTCAGAGTCAGTGTGGTTATGTGCACCACAGTAGTTACTCTAACGGTTTTGTCTTGGATCTCTTCTCAGTTGGTGCAGCTGGACAGCTTGTTTGCCTACTGGAATGTCAACTCCTTGCTCTTCTCCAACCATAGTCCAGACGAGGCTTTGGTGAGTCAGCATTTACTTCCATTTAGCAGTTGGGTTTCTCGGCCTTGGTAACTTTAGCCGGCTCTTACCCATGTTGTTCTTGCTATCTGGTGCTCAGGGGCAGGCATCAGTAATGCTCCCAAACCTGTCCCAACTTGCCCTTGGATGAGCTTTGATGTATTCTGTATGTCATGTTTGACATCAAGGCTCTTAACTGTTTTGGAACTCAACATGGTTATTTCCCCTGAGAGAAAATGTATAGAAATGGATCCATGCTCTTTAGACTAGTGAATTGTTCTTTCTACTGGTCTGCCATAAAGAGTCCCTAAACGAGTTTCAACTTGTTCAGAATTCTCGCTCGACTTGTCATCAGAAATAATTGATGTATGCAATTCCTGCCTAAAGTTCACTGCTGACTGACAGAATGACTCTGTCATTCGTGTCCCACGAAGAGCCTTTAGATCCTCTCGTGTTCCCATTGTACTCCATAAGAAATGTGGAGAGGCTGCCTTTGTTCACTATGTAGGAACATTGTGGAACACTTCCCTAAATTACAATGTCATGTGGCAAGCGTGGATGACATGCCATTAGTCTGCGTGATATCATAGCTGGCCAAGACAAAATCGGATTGTCAGCATGTGGTTATTTAATGATGCCAAGATGTTGTTAAAGAGATGGTGACGCTGAATCTGATGATTTGTTGGTGAATAGAATAAATATTTAGTTTGCATACCAACACCAATTGATAACCATAATTGTTTTAATTTATATTCTGTCCATAAAGGGAGTTCCTTTGCCGTTACTGAATTCAATTTAGTTCGACAGTAGTGAGCATGAGTAAAGCAACTCGATAGCGTGTGTTTAGAGTGTCAATCTGTCTTTTTGATGTCCTAATCCTATAATATATTTTTTGTATTACCTGCAGCGGTGTCTTCAGAAGAGCATTGAAATCGAGAGCTCTCTCCAGGTCAGCCATGACTTCAGTAAGTGCCTTTTAGTTTAACTCCTGAGTAAGTCCGTTAGCATACTTGCTTCTACAGCTTCAAGGTTACCATAAAGTATTGCTAACACGCAATTCAGCCACCTTATGCCTACAACATATAGATATATGTCAGGAAGAACTCTGCGGCCTAAATATTTCCATACCAAGCATGAAATTAAATGATGTGTAAATATATTTTGTTCTCCGCTTTGATTGGTCCACAGTTTTCCGGCCCATCACGGCAGATGCCAAACTCCGGATGAATCCCAGGTCCGATGTGGACTTCTCCTCTCCCAAAGTGGACCTGGTGGTCAATCTCCGAGAGGTGGCCTTTGAGCTTAACAGAGACCAGGTGAACTGATGTGGTGGAGAAAGCATATATGTTATTGAGTTAGTTTCTGTTATCCGAAGTGACTTACACAGAATCTAAATGCAGGTCATTAAGGAGCAGGCAGGAGTTAGGCATCTTGCTCAACATTGGGATTGAACCAGTACCATTCGACTGGGAGTCAAATAGCCTAACCATTAGACTGACCGGCCCCTGTATTTATTATTTATCAATTGGATGAGAAGAGTGAAAGATGAGGATGGGTAAGAGAGTAGAGATTTATTTTATTGATGACACATGACACCACTTATGCTTGGTTAAGATTTATTTGTCTTTCATGGGCCACATATCAGTTGATTGGCACGGTGTAATGTGTGTAGGTTGTGTGAGTGCATTAGCCTAATGCTAAACCACCGGAGTGATTAAGCACCATGCCTTCTCTTTCTTTACACAAATGAACATGTTTTTTTTTTCTGCCGTAGTCCAACACACTTTCCTTCTGTCTCAGCCACTCCGTACAGACAGGACCATTCCTCTAGGCTCTGTTTACAGTATGCGCTTGTAAAACATTGCAGTAGCTGCCCAAGTCGTTTTTTTATTTTATTTAACCTTTATTTAACCAGGAAAGTCCCATTGAGATTAAAAAACCCTTTTTCAAGGGAGTCCTGGCGTGCAGTTTTATTAGTGATAGTGCTGTCCATAGATAACCTAAAGAGCAAGGCAAACACACTAAATATGTTTGCTATGCTACCCCCTTTTAACCCATACATGTATAGAGATACTCTAGTTTGAGAGGACTTGTGATGACAAGATCACTTGCTGTGACCTTTGGGGAGGCAACCTCACGAGTAGTCCATCTCACTTCATATAACCGAGTATTCATATGTGCCGATAAGTGATCCACATCCAGTCTCAGACTGAACAGGTTTAATGTTGTAACATCATGTGCCTTTATTCCTTACAGTACATCAGCATTCTGGAGCTCCTGGGTTCCGTGGATCTGATGTCACGGAATCTGCCATACCGGAAGTACAGACCAGACATCCAAGTTCACTCAAACACCAATATATGGTCAGAAAACATATGTAGTGTTTAATGTTACATTTTTTTTAATCTAATTTGAGACAATCTCTCAATTAGAAACTCGTATTTTTAAAGGAATTACCATAACTTAACTATTAAGGGGTTGTTTTTAATTTGTCCTACATGTTGTATGTGAGGGTGTGTTCATATGTCTGTTTGTGTGTGTGTTCATATGTCTGTGGGCGTGTCCAGGTGGCGCTACGTGATCACAGGCGTGCTGGAGGTCGACGTAAGGCCCCGCCTCCACATGTGGTCGTGGCAACACATTCAGCGACACCGCAGCACGGTGAAGCGCTACCGCGAGCTGTACAAGCTGAAGATCACCAGCAGGAAACCCAGCGAGGAATTGCTCAAAGACCTGGAGGTAGGAGGACAAAAGCCAACGGTACTGAGTTCGATCCCCCGTGTGTCCACATGACTGACTTTGGTTGCCCTTGAGCAAGATGTCTACCCCCTACCTGCTCATTAATGGCATGTATGTGTAATAATTGTGCGAGGTGAAATAACATTGGCTAAATGTCATTGAACTGTGGTGGGTGAAATGGAACAATGTAATCTCATGACAATCATTTGGAGAGCGATACAGAATGGGATTATAGAAACTATTTGTAATAGTACAACTAGCGATCATTCAATTTCTCTCTGATGTTTAAAACCTAATACTTGTTGCACATTTCCTCATACAACTGATTATTTGGGCGTATCTTCCCGTATTAGTTCATTTTGACTGCACAAATTAATCATATACTACATGAATAAGACTCAACATTATTTCATGACAATGCAACGCCACTCAACTGTAATAAACGTTGTTGACATGCTTCCATCCGTTAATGTGGTTAAAGTTTACCCTGTTACTCTAATGTGCACGTTAGCCATGCTAACACGGACACCACTGCAAATCTGTAATTGCCTGCTAAGTGCAAGCGCCCTCAATGCACCATTATAAAGAGCTATGGATCATCAAGATGGCGAGATATTGACACTTGTTTGAGTTAAGGGAGAGGGTGATCAGTGAGGATACTAGTATCCTCACTGATATACGGCATATAGTAGCACTTCATTATGAACAATTATTTTATGGTTTTCTGAAAACAATCAATACATGCTCAACCACTGAAGCATTCATCTGTATCATGGATCATAATGAGGATTTCAGAAACTTCTGTTGGTCATGTGCTTGGTTAGATTACATTTAGGGATTACAGAAAAGAAAAACATTATGAAGGATGAAAGAGGAGTGTTAGATACCATACAGGGATTTTATTTATTTAATTATTGACGACTTGAAACTTTTATGGCTGAAAACAGTTGTATTGTATCCAATGCAGTTTACCATTTCCCTGCTCTACCCCGAACAGAAGAGCCTTTCTGCTAGGACTAATGGTAGACCTTAAGTAATTGGTGCATTTGGCAGGAGTGGCCATGGGCTGCTAAAAGCTGTGATTGATTTTGTCTTGTAGGGGCCTGAGAAGACGCTGGATATTTTTAACATCACCTTGGCCAGACAGCAGGCTGAGATGGAGGTAACGCTAACACCAGCCTCAGCTTACTCATCACTATCTCCATCACAACCTTTTGATCTACTGGTTTGACTTCAGACACACATTCACATTCCTTTTTTATTTTATAATTTTTTTATAATAATAATTATGTATTTATATTATTATTATACATTTCTATTTTATTATTTATATCTATGTTTAACTATTTTTGATTGTAGTGCAGTATTTGCTTTAGGCTTTTCAACATTAGTAATGCTGTATGAATGCTCTCTGTGTTATGTCTTGGCCATGACTGACATTTGGACTAATGCTCCCAAGGCAAGTAAAGGAGGGCTGTGTATTTACCGGCCCGGGATGAAGGTGGAGGAAGAGCAGACCCAGGGCTGGCTCAGCTGGGCATGGAACTGGGGAGGAGAGGGCCCTGAACAGCCTCAAGAGGTGGAAACCGGAGGTACAAAAATAACCACATTTACATAGCTGAAGAAAAAGGCATTTTTTTTGTTATAATGGGGTCATTTATGGAGGAAATGTATGTATTTGTTCATTGGTAATATGGTGTAGATATTAGATCAAACTTCTCATCCAAGGCTCTTTATTTATTGATGTATTATTATTTACAAAATGTGTCTACTGTGTGGTCAGGGGCAGTATAGTCGCTAGGGGTTAGGGGGTTTGAGTCCCAGCGGAAAGGTTTGCAGTCTACCGCCATCCCTGAGCAAGAGGCCTAACCTCTCCCTGCTCATTAATGAGATGTTTTTGTTTTTTAAAGTCGCTTTGGATGAAAGTTTCTTCTCAATTACTTAATAGTAAATTGTGTTTCTGCTGAAGGTTTTGATAGAATTATGACCCCTGCTGAGAAGAACAAACTCTACACTGCCATTGGCTACAGCGAGACAGCCGTCAATCCTAACCTGCCAAAGAATGTGAGTTCTATGGCAGAAATAATATACATTCAAAACTTGCCAATGTTTGAGTCTACTGAAATACAGAATTACAATTGAAAAGGTTTTATTGCCAGGTTAGCTTTCACGTACAAGGAATAAGTGATGGTGCGGGGCCCAGTTTATAAGTGAATTAAAATAAAACACTAAAAGCAACTGTACCGGAATGAGTAAGATGTAATAAAATGTAATATCAATATAAAGATTATACAATTTAAAGATTTAGATGATGATCTTACCTTTCCTCAAAATATATATATTTGTAACCATTGTTTAAAATGTGTCAATGGTTTTTTAATATTTATTATAAGAATGAATTTCAAATGAGAGATACAACCTTGTTGCTTCGCATAAAACGCATTTTCTTTTTGTAGTTTGAGGACATGAAGGTGAACTTCCATCTAGAGAAACTGTCCTTGTCCATCAAAGAGAAAAAGGACAAGGATGAAATCCTCACGCTGACGGTAGAGACGCTCAACTCCATGCTCACACAGAGGCCCGGAGCTCAAGCCATCAAGTATGTATCTACTGTCACACTGACAGGGTTGTTTAGAGCATAATGCCTGGACGCTTTGAATTTACTGAAGGCATTGTTGGTTTATGTTCTTTCTAATAATACTATGACATTGTTTTGGATCAGTGCAACAGAACAATTTCTCAGTTTAATATCCAGTATTATTAGCCTAGTTCAGCTCTGCAGTTAAAAACACCATAGGATATGATGTTCCATGATGATATCATATTGAACCTTGTTGTTACCTCTGCTGTGTCCAGAATAGAAGCCAAGCTCAATCTGTTTGAGGTCACTGGCCTGGCGGGGAACCACCCAGCACCCACCCTGCTGTCATCCAGGAAGGCTTCCATGGCAACAGGCACCCCCCTGCTAAGCTTCCTGTTTGAGACCAACCCCATGGACCAGAGCGCCGACCAGCGGCTCTACGTCGAGTCCCAACCTCTGGAGATCATCTACGATGCTGTGAGTTGTGTGTGTGTTTATTCAGGTGTATAACGTATGGTAATGCACTGATCCAACAGGTTTTCTTCTAATAGAATTGTCAGACTTTCACTTTTCATCATTATTTTTATGCAATCTTAATATTGTGTGTGTGTGTGTGTGTGCGTGTGTGTGCAGGCCACAGTGAACAGTATGTCTGCGTTCTTCATGCCACCTGACGACCTGCAGCTAGACGAGCTCACCAACGCTACTCTGATGAAACTGGAGCAGTTCAGAGATCGAACATCAACTGGTGGGTCTGCTGGGAAACACACTGCAATTTCAATGGAAAAGCATTGTATTTTTACAGTGTCAACTTTCCGATTGTTTGTACTTCAAAATCTAGACAATTTGAATTTGTATACCTATTTCTGTTATCGTTATAGTATTTTTATTTTTTGCATCTGTGTTCAATTCTCCTTCCAGGGTTGATGTATGTGATCGAGACCCAGAAGGTTCTGGATCTGAACGTGAACCTGATGGCGTCTTACGTCATCATACCCCAGACTGGGTTTTATGACGCCACGCAGAACATCATGTTGCTGGATCTCGGTCACTTCAAGGTAAAAGAAAGTGGTTGACATAACAAAAAAAAATCACCCTACTATTTACACATTTAGCGGACACCTGCCTACATGCTTGATGTATGCACTGGGCGTTGAACACCCTAACCACTACGCTATCCTGAAGCAACATGAAGTCTTGGGAGGAAGATTAGATGGCCTTTTCATATATGTATGAAAAGTATCTGTTTTAGATAAGATAGTACTTAATTGATCTCCGACGGGAAATTCAGGAACGGTTTGATTACATATAGATGGATGGAATAATGGATGGATAGTTTAATCATTCCAAGGGTAAATTAAGGCGTAACATCATCTCACAAGAAAAATATGAAATAAATGTATGGTAAACAATGAAATAGTCATAAATATATTGAAATGTATGCTATTATGAAATATTGAGAGGTTTGCTAAACATCCTCCAGTGTGAGTCTGTCTAGTGACCTGGTTTACCAGACACGGTGGTTATTGAACCTTTATTGGACCTGTTTGGGCAGATGACCAGTATGAGTAAGAAGGACCTGCCCCAGCTGTGTGTGGGAAGCAGCACCATTGAAGACATCATGTCCAGGGCCTACGACAGCTTCAACATTCAACTCACCAACTTGCAGTTCCTCTATAGCAAACCAGGTAGGTGTGTACACACACACACACACACACACACACACACACACACACACACACACACACACACACACACACACACACACATGTAGAGCTGACCCTCATATGTGAGTGCCTACATACAGTCTGCAACAACATGTTAACACACAC
>OMKX01074724.1:2838-14955 GCA_900302425.1 Brosme brosme
CTCTTGCTCTTTCTCTTTCCTTTTCTTTCTGTTTCTCACACACACACACGCACATGTCTTTCTCTTGTTTCTCTTCCTATTTTATTTTGATGTTACTTTCTCTCTCCGCTCAGGGACACCAGGATGTACTAACTATCTAAATAATGTTCCAGTATTCTCTGTTTTTTGAGGATAACCGTGTATGGTTACCAATCGATAAATGTACAGCCTAAAACATATGTGTTGTCTTTTGTATGAGATGGTGTTTGTTTTTTCAGAATAAAAACATGTTTTTTACATCTTGTTGTCTCAGTTCAGATATCTGCGGAGACTTTCCTGTCTGTGTTGTTTGTAATAAAAAAGAAAATATCAACTTAATGTTTAATTCGGAAAATACTGGGGACACTGAATCATGCTGAAATTGCATCTCAGTCTGAATATTTTCATACACATGTTCCTGGTTTCTGTGATTTAGGTTTAGGACTTGGAGCAAGAAAGAACAAGTCATACTATTGCACAACATAATCCAAACACACTCATTTGCACACACACAGACAAACACAGATCTTAGACTTATTTGGTATAACATCTTGATATGTGGATGAGATAATCATGCAGACAGGAAAGATTATATTAAAAAATAAATTACGTTGAAGCATTTTCACTATCAACACATTTATATGGCAATAGTTTTATGAAGCATAGCTCACAACTATTATGATGGTTTCATATCAAATGCTTCACTATTTAATAAACGTATCCGCTGCCGAGTGCATTTAAAACAATTATTAGAATTGTAATTATCGAAACGTGTCACATTTTACTATGCTTTTATGTTTTACATACTACGTTTTGTTCATAGAGAGATGATAGAAAAAATAAGCACAATGTAGCCTAAGAGACAGACAGTCTCTTGTAAAACTGATTTTATGCAAAGAAGAGCTTGTTTCAGTCAACTGCAAGTGCAGCTGGAAAGGTCACATCCTATTTGTGACCTCTTGACCTTGTCTGACAGGGTCTTCTGTTCACTTCTATGCAAATTTCTTGGTTATCTCATGAACCGAGAAAGAGAGGGGAAACAACAAGAGACCCCTTTCCTTGCCAGTCAGACTGGCCCAACCTCAGTGGGCGTTCATATTTATTCATATTAGGGGTGCAAAAAAAAGTTGATTCATCGATTAATCCATCAACAGAAACTTTGTCAAATCTAAATATTGGAAATAATGAAATGAATCGACAAAAAAATATATATTGTTAGTGCAGACCTAAGCTATGTATATTTCCTGGCAAACAAGTTTCAAACAGGAAACCAGGAAGTGCTTTCATGCTTGTAGTGCTACTTCCTGTCTGTGTAGTTGACTGCAGCTCTATTAATATATAGTTGAAAGTATAAAAAAAAGAGCTGTTCAGATTCTTTCATTCATATAATCCGTCTCAGTATGAAAACAATATCATATTATGGCTACGATTTCAAATTATTTTAGAAATAAATAAATGTATCGCATTTCCACTTTCAAGTAAATGCAAAGATGAGATGAAAAAAAAGAGAATTGACATGGATCTATTTTAACATCTGTCAAGGTTTGACATAAATATTTTCCTTTCACGCTCATCCATTCACTTCCACTGTTATTGTAAGATGAAAGCGGTTCCCACACAATGCTCTCATCTGTGTGTGCCTGTCACACCTTGGGCCTATGTGGAGAGATAAACTCGGGAAGGAAGTTCAACAAGCTCTTTACATGCTCAAGATTTCCTCTCTGTCTGCTTGCCTAGCCTCGGCGCTGAAGCATATGGAGAACACGTATAGGTCTACAGATCTGACCAGTGGTGGGTAGGCTACACCATAGGGCTACACTGTAAGCCCATTCAATTGTTTGCATTGAAACGTTGACAGGATATGACGACTTAGCTCCCCACCAACAAGCAGTGAAATACTCCAATGTAGGCCTCAAACTAAATGCGGATTAGCATGCGTGCTAAACGTTAGAACATGGACAAATGTATCTGTTCTGTACAAACAAGGACAAAAATGATTATTACAAAAGTGTATCAAGTATGTAGGCCTATATAGTTCAGTATCAGTAGGACTATGAAAAAAAAGGTTTATAGAGATACAAACAGGGTTTGATACTATAGAACCCCTCAAACTACACTTCTTTTTAGTTAATTCAGGATAAAATACGATATACTTATATTTCTATAACTTTTCCTGGTGTTGGAAGACAGGGTCCAAGGGTAGCTGGCCAACGATTAAAGGGACTTCTCCAAACGTAAGTCTACTAATATTTTGATGATTGAACAGGGCGAGTTTCAGAGATAAACGTTTGCCGTTTCATGTTATGTACTATTGCACACTCTAGTGGCGGCTATGGCTCTGCATCAGTCAGTGATTTTTATTTCTTCATATTTGTTCAATGGCTCTTTTTGTTAAATGATAAATAGTCGCCTATTAATGCTTTGATTACAATATTATTCTATATTAAGGCTGGTCTGAATTAGGACCAAAAGGGAACGGCAATGCTGAAGACAGTTGAAATGCAAATAGTAAAGTACATTTTCAGTGTATTCTTATTTTTTCTTGTATTATTACTCCAAAACTCCAGACTCCAAATATAGCAACCCCTGAATTGATTCACTTTTTTGTTGAATTTCTTCCTTTATTCTTTGTCACATTTCCAATGTTCATGAAGTACTGTACATACAGAACAGCATTGATTCCTGTCCAAGTGCCAGTGATGAGTGAACAAGTATGTCACTATGACACAATGATAGGTCCTTTCACAGAAAGGTAAAAATTAAATTCATAACGTACATGACTTTGTAAAACGAAATTAAACAAACGAGCAGAGGTAGTGGCTGTTTTGAATAATAATAATAAGACATGAATACAAATCTTTACATGCATACCTAATGTAAAGACACACAAAAAGGCTTAATAAGACTTTGAAGTTGCTTATAACAGCGACATAATTCACGCTAGGCTACCTAATCCGATGAGGCGAGAAAAAACAAAAAAGGCCATGGAGGGGGTCACAATGCATGAAACAAAATGCTTTAGGAATTAGGACATAGGGGAAGAACAATTCATTTACAGTCGGGTGTAGCAGCGCCGTGCTCAAAGCCGAGCCTACGGCAACACATTTGCGTGGATGCTTTGAAACGCGGTTGGCGGCTAATGTGTTGAGTTGAAGGTTTCCCACCAACATTCCCACAAAAGAAGGGTTCCAGTGGTGCATTAATGCCAGGACAATTCCAGAAGAATCTGTCAACAGAACTGATTCAAAAAGCGTGTATCTTGGTCCATTCCCTTATCTACTATATTACGGCAACAACGATGCAACAAAAATAACATACAAATAATGAAGTATTAAAAGTGAGGCCGCCTGTGAATAATAGGCTGATTATTTTCCTCACAGGCAGACATCCCATAATAGTCAATGGCGGAGTGTGTATAAAATACAATACAACGAGCTCTGTGATGTCTTCTTGGTGTTCCAAGTATTCCCTCAAGGCACTTGAGATGAGCCATGTCCCAGTGAATTGCTGGAAAGAAACCGATTTAGCAATTAGTATTTTGCGGTTCACTTTCTTCCCATGTCCTCATGGAGCGCTGGTCTTGCACCAAATTCATTTAAAATCCCTAAAATTGGGATCGATCCGTGGCCCTACTGCACACCTGGTGATTCTGAAAGAAAATTAAAAATAATAATAGTCGAAAAAAAAAAGTAGAAATAAATATGGTTCTTTCATTACCTCAATTTATTTTTATTTTGGCCAGTCAGTAGAACTCGATCAGGTACTCGGGGTATATCTGGTTGCTGTCGAAGATGACGTAGATCTTGGGGTTGCCCATGTCGTCCACGCAGCTGTCGTAGAAGTGCGTGAAGCTGGTGTCCTTTGAGGGTGGCCTGCAGTACATGGGGTGCCCTGCCGTGTATTCTCCCACCAGCACCCGCGCCAGGAACATTGTCTTGAAGGGGGGTTCACTGGCAAAGATGGGCGGCGCAAGGCCGTGCCGCTGCAGGGTGGTGTTGTGCTTTCCTGTCGTCAGGCAGAACTTACTCGAGTATTTGGCGTCCCGGGCGAAGTAGCTCCCTGGGGAGAAATGCATTGTGGGAGAGAGGGGGAACGCAAGGAGGTTGTGTTACACATCGACAAAAAAAACAAAGAAAAATAACAGCAGCACTGTGGAAATGTTAAGCTAAATGTGTTTAACGTCGCCGTGAAAATATTTATTTCTACAGCCGCTATTCAACAATTTATGACGGATAAAAGTCCTAACTAATGAGTTACTCATTATATTGTTTCTCCATTGGAGACCTTTAGATCCAGGTGCTACAGATTTGATAACCATGATATAAAAAGGAACATTTCCACTTTTCAAATACGTAAGATGCCAAAATGAACTAACTAACTCTGTTCATTAGATATTCCCCATCCACATATCTAACTTCCTCAGAAGTGGGCTTTTCCACCAAATCCTATGATCTTCATGTTTCCCCTACCCATCATATAAAGCATGTAATACATTGTTTTTACGTGACGTCACATCCTTACAGGAGGCAGGCTTTGCACCTACAGAATCCCGTCCGACAAAGAAAACTCACAGAGGAGTAGATTGTGGATTTGTGCTATTAGTTGGCCTCTGTCCCTGGGGAGGGCAAAGAATTGCAACCATCAAAGTATATTGAATATACTGAATATTTGAATGATTGTATTTTTAGTCATTATATCTTTTTCGCAATCTTTCTGACATGGATCGTTTTCATATATAGAATAATTCTGCGGTTTCTTTATCTGAAGCGCAAGTACCCAAAACTTGCAGTGTGTTCACATGTCTTTGTCTTTCTTCTTTTGATAGGGGATCTACATATGTGTGGCTTGAAACAGATGGGAGTATTGACAGGCCTGTGCTATGTTGGAATGGTGTTTTGCCCTCCAGGTCTCCGCACCAGTGACGTGACTGAAAACTATGAATGGACGTATTCACAGAGGCGCCATTGTGGGACAAGCACACGTGTAGCCCCTAGCATTAACATGGGGTAGACATGTGTTTCACGCTTGTGTGTCAAAGCACCAGCAATGGTAAATGTAAGCTAACTTCACTAGTTTAATATATAACCCGTTCCCTGGTACATCAAAGGAGCAGGCCCATAACTAGTGTTATGAGCGACACCTGTGAAAAGGGTCAATTGGCGATCGGTTTGGCAAGGGGTTTGACTTTGCCACTTCCAATCAGATCCTCCGATCCTGACCTTTGCCGTACACGTCGCCATGGCTGCCGGTCAGCCGCCAGTCAAAGTTGTACGTGCATATGGCCTGCACGTTGCTGTGGCCCGTGCCGTGGAACAGCATACGCTCCTCAATCTCCATCGTCCGCTTCACTTTCCGCAACTGGGTTTTCTTCCTGTCGGAGTTGGGCGACAGACATGACACAATGGGCTAGGATTCATCAATGGATTTATGTATCAGTGGATGGCATAGGATAATAACAATCTTGGATAGTGTGGAAGTGATTAGGCTAGCGTGAAGTCACGCACTATCATCGATGAGTTCCGGTTCAATTCATATTGGGAGGGGAAAACCAGTAAAGACATCATTTTGATTTCCAAGATATGCATCTCTTTTTCATCCAATGACACCAAACACTTAATTAAATAGCTTCACATTAGATTTCACAAAGAGCAAGAAAAGTCCAGCTCAACCCACCTTATGTACTAATCCATTGTTGATTGTCGCATGTTGCTAAAATTAGAGCAATACCGTATTTTTTATTTTTATTGATTTGTCTTCACATTGCCCACTCAATAAAATGTGAGTAAAACTGGGCAAATTTACCTGCAGAAAAACTCCCACAAATCGAGGTTTTGCACCCTCTGTATGGATTTGAGGGGATGTCCCATTGTCTTCTCATACAGCCTGGCCACTTCCTTAAACTCGTACGTGTCTCTTCCGAGCGAGATGAGCTGCAGGAGCATTGGTCACAGTCACAGATGTGTGAAATGCAACACTTCTCATGATGGAGAAACGTAGGGAGGGAAGGGACTTCTTTTGGTCGTTTAGTTCCAAAATCAGTAACACATTGTTATTAATGCAGACTCCATTGCATTAATGCATTGTGTTTTTTTCCTGTTACAACATTATCACTACACATCATAGGACTAATATCTGTGCACTGGGCTAGAAACTGGTTTCTTACCTGATAGGGCTCATCTGTGTTTATTCTCTCCCAATGGCACGGTACAGGCAATGCTAGGTTATCACAGATAAACCTAGAGAGAGAGAGAGAACTTAATTTGAATTTCTTTCTCGATGTGGAACAACACCCAAACCAAACCTGCTCCCAGGTTAAACAAACCAAATGTTTGTGTACCCTGATCGCATCCTAGAGCAGGATGACTAAACCCTACCTGCCTTCTGAATGACACATATCTCAATTATGTTTCAATTTGGTTAAAAGTCTGAAGTCTGCCACGATACTATTATAAATATAGTATTGGATTAATTTTGGTTATTGACTGATCTGGCTGTCAGATGATTGGTTTGGGACTGACCTGAAGCCCGTTGCAGAATGAAGAGCTCGTTTGATTGGCCGCTGCTTCCCTGTGGTTACATTTATCTGTCTCATGACTGGAAGGACAGGAGCAAAGCAGATCAGAGTTAAAGAGTTAATTGGCTACTGTATACTGTAAGGATGTGTGAGCATTATTTGTATCTATTTGCCTTTGTGCATTTCTCCTTAGAATGGGTAAGTGTTTATTGATATTAAAAAGGTAAATGTTCCGTTGGTAAAAAAACAACATTCATTTGAAACTTAGCCACACTGTGTTTGATAAGTTATTTCATTGACATCTACGGTTACCAGTGTAAGTACAGAAACACATCACAACATATTAACACAACATTGTATACCTGAGAAGTCGAGTCTGTACGTGTACTTGGCTGTGTAGAACTCCATCACACCATGCTGGTTCCTGCTGTAGCACTGTTCGATCTGAGCACTGGTAACAGAACACGCCGCACTGGGATCAATCTAGGGGTCACAAGAAGATTTGAATGGTTAGTCAACATTGAGAAAAAGGGTCAACAAATGTCGCAAACAGTGTCGTTACTGTGAAATAGGTGCAAGGGGGCAGGGCTGTATTTTAAAAAGGTATGCAAGTCATTTGAGTGATGGACAAATGTTACCTCAAACATATGCCACACTCCACACTCTGCCAGATAGAACCAGCACCAGCTGGGCTCTGAGGTGTCCATATCCTCCATTTCAGGGGACTCTGCTTCCTCTGCTGATCTGATGGCTAACATATCTAAAAAAGGGCTAGAATCAAATGCAAATCACATGCAAAATGACCAACATACACTATAGCCATTTCCATTTTTTATTATAAAGTAGAACTTCTGCTTCAGTTTGGTATCATGCGATTTTAAAATAGTCTAGATGGGTACGTTTGCATAAGGTGGATGCGAAAAGACCATCTGAGTGGCGAGATAAATCCATTCAACACAACACACTGCTGGAAGGACACGGTACCAGCTGTCACACCACCACACCCGAAGCCTGTCAACGCGGCGATGTCTTACCAGTGGGTTTTTAATGTATCAGTCAGAGGCCCGCTTTCGTCTTTTAACAACTGGCAATCCGTTTGAAATAAAGTCCAAACATCGCAAGAAAGCCAGGAGAAAACACTTAGCTAACGTACACGGTTTTCTTTCTCTATCGATTGTTTATATTTGTTTCCGGGCTCGTCACTATCCTTACGTCACTGCGTTCGTTACGTGCCAACTCTTTCATTTTTGGGGGGGAAATTGCTCAAACTATCGTTTATGGATGAGTTTAATCGGGTTTCTGGGCTACGTCATAGCAGATGGGTGATCGTAACCAGGGGGCAGAAAGCGTAGACAACAGGCGACCGTCAGGATGGCCAGGATGTGTCGTTAACTGCGCTTATGGCAGCAGCCAGGGAAAGAACATGTTTCACATACCATGGGGTTCACTCCCTTTAATTGCAGAAGACAGTTATGGATTCGTTATATAAGGATTTTTATGCATGATTTTCTATATATTCCAGGCTTTTCAATGAGATACGTGTAGGCTATATTATACCTATATCGGGCCATACAATAGTTGGCCATTTGGGAATTGACTATCAATTGACTAAATATCCTTAAAGTATTCCTGAAAAAAATGGATATTTGAAATATCCATTTATTTTCAGGAATACTTTAAGGATTCATCCAGGATTGATTCATGATGGCAACTATTTTGGTTATGTATAGTCTGTGTAGGAGGCTTCCGATGTAAGTGACGTTATCTGCCAAATCTTGCCACATACATCCCCTCCCATTAGGATTAATATAGTGCATTTATATATTTTCACATCTATATAACTAGAGGAGTTAATGGAAAATATATTATGCACAATAGGCTACGCCTAATATGGAGGGGATGGGATAGGACCAAAAAGGCTGTGACAGGATTCTGTGGTCCCATTAAACAATCTAGATTATGTTTTATGTGAATACTTGTTTGTTCAAAAATGTATCTATAATTACTTCTTGAATGTCCAAAACGTATATTATGCGCTTTGTATCACATATATGGCAACTGTAAATTCCTGAAATGCATTATATCCTCATAAAAGCGGGGGCGGGACCAGCCGGTAAATGAAAGGGCGCGTCGACCCAGCGTACAGCCGAGGGTGACGTCACTTCGCCCTGATATAATGATGATAACTGATTACGTTTGCATGAAGTCACGCACTTCAACGATGCGTTCCGGTTCAATTAATATTGTGAGGGGACACCCAGTGAAAATCATAATTTTGATTTAGATTTTCTCACTTTCATCAAATTACACTGAACACTAAATACAATAGTTCCACATTTCAGTTTCACAAAGAGCAAGATGATAACTGTCAAATGCTGACTGTTAACTAGCAAACATTTAATCTATTTATCCAAATTCAGAACTATCTGTTTGTCTGTCTGTCTGTCCGTTCGTCCGTCCGTCCATCCATCATCCATAGATCTATCTATCTATGTAGCTGTCTGTCTGTCTGTCTGTCTTCAAGATTGCCAAAGCACAACAAATGAAATAAGATAAATTCAACTTTATTGAGATCTATTGATCTATACATCATAGATACAGTATATCCATCCATATATGGGAGTGAGTGCAGAGGAGGAGCCATATCGTGGTTGGTATAGACCCCATAGATCCACCCCGCCAGAAAGAAAGAAAGAAAAAAGTTTTCACTGTGTGCACCGACAAGAAGTTTTTGTTCTGGTAGTTTGCTGTTCATCAATCGGCCGTTCTGAAAACTGGTGAGTTTATCTATTGTATTCTGGAAAATGTGAAATAATCCCATAGGCTATGTGTTATTTCTGATAACATATATTTTTGTTTATACCAAACACTGCAAACCAGCCTGCTTCACAGTTTTTGCAGCATTTTCTCTATCTCTTTTCGTCTGTTCTCTTGAGAATGAATGCAATGCATTTGAAGTCGCTTTCTTGAGGAAACTAAAGAACATATTGCCAGTGTGTGTTGCATCTGCATTAGGTCTAGCTTAGTGGATGCTCTCCGGTTACGTTTCCGAGACGAGAGTCTATGAGTGAGGCAAAGATCCGGAGCCTAGCCCCGGATCTTTTTGGAATAGCCCCGGATCTCTGTTCCGTCAATTAAAAAGAAAAACCATAATAATGATGAAAATAGCCCCGTATAGTAGACTTGTATGTGGTTGCATTACCAGCAGCCACAGATGCAACATTGTAGCCAGTGAAAACCGCAAAATTCGGACGTGTCCATATATGAGCAGATTTAGAATAATGTGTTGCAAAATGTTGCAAATTCAACGTCGGTATTCATTCTTCTCTATGCATAGCGCATCACGTCGATATTGCTGTTTCATGCTGCTAACTAGCCTTTTAGTGAGATCAGAGTGTTGAGTAGGACAGTAATAAAATATCAAAAGTGAATTCAACCCGGTCCAATTGACAGGGAGAAACCCGTCTAAGTGGATACCCTCAAACACGTACAGAGACGCAGAACTCATGGAGGAGAAGAAAAGCGAAGAACGCGATGTCGACAAGGGGGGGGATTTTGTTCCCCAGGGAGATGACCCTGAAGACGGGGTTGAGTCGAGGGGCCAGTGGGCCAACAAGACGGAGTTCTTCCTCTCTATGGCTGGAGAAATCATCGGGCTTGGGAATGTGTGGCGCTTTCCTTATCTTTGCTTCAAGAACGGAGGAGGTGAGATACCGTGCATCCAAGTTATGTTTGGAGCTATATGATTATAGCTGTGTTTGTGTATAACCAGACCACTTAAAAAGCATCATTGCAACCACAAAAGCAAAAATATGCATGAAAGAGGGAGCCCAGGGATGTAATACACTTCAAGGTTTTGGTGCTAATTTCCATTAGTGTTGTCTGAATGAATATTTGAATTTACATAAGCAAAGTCCTTCAAAGTAGCTCTGTCTTTCAGTCTATACATCTCCGTAAATCAATATACAAATTTCCAATTTAAAACCTGGATACAGCTTATAGGCCTTCGTAAAAAAAATTAAAAAAAAAATGTATTTTTCACTGAGAATTAATATTTCATTGTTTTTATTGACTTTATCAACCACAAATTGAGTGTTTTTATTAATATCATATCATCTTTTTGTTTTCTTGTTGTGTTTTCCGTTGCAGGTGTGTTCTTTATCCCCTACTTCGTGTTCCTCTTATTCTGTGGTATCCCCGTGTTCTTCCTGGAGACTGCCATTGGCCAGTACACCAGCGAGGGAGGGGTCACCGCCTGGAGGAAGCTGTGCCCCATGTTTGAGGGTAAGCCCTAAACCAAAACAGCCAAAAGACAGCAACAGAAAACAACAATGAACAGTTTAGCTTTAATCGATGAGGAGTAAAAAAAAAACGGAAATAGTGAGAAAAAAATATGAATTCGTACAGGGCAAGTAAAAATAAAAGAATACTAAGGGTAATACAAATTATAACAAGTATAATTTTTATTATAATCATTTATTTAATCTATAGTGCTTTTCAAGGCACTCAAATAGCTCTATGTGTGTGTGTGTGCGCGCGCACGCGCGCGCGTGCGTGCGTGCGTGTTTGTTCCCATGCGTGTGTTTGCACCAACGAATCAAGCGCACCAGCACACCCAACTTACCCTCAGAGTGGAGATAGTGAAGTACATATAGGGAGAGAGAGAGAGAGAGACAAAAGCACATGACGAGGACTGACGAGGGTCCCATGATGGTGGCAGCTATGGAATTGACCTTTGTTTGCGACCTGTGTGATGTGTACAGAATCCTGGTCAGATGCTCGGTATAAACAGCAAAATCATCACGTTGCAGTCCTAATTGCCCCAATTTGCCATTGACTTACAATGACCAATAAGAGTGTCACACAATGTCTCTTTTGTTCCTCTGTTCCAACTGTGTGATGTGTAAAAAAAAACCTGAATTAATGTGCTCCACTAAAATATACTTCTGAAATGGTATATGATATATGAACATATTACATAAGAGGGAAAATGTAAAACAAAAGTTTGAAAATAATCATGGGTTACAATAATATTGATTACCAGTCATGAGATTAGTCCAATGAGTTGTGAGCAGCCTATATCTGGGATTAGAACTGGAGAGTGTTGAAGATTTGGACCGGAGAATACACTGTCCATGTGGGTTCATTGCAGTTGAAGCAGAAAAGTGAGTGAAAGCATACTGGGTTCTGTGCAGGGATAGGCTACGCCTCGCAGGTGATTGTGATGTACCTGAACGTCTACTACATCGTGGTGCTGGCCTGGGCGATCTTCTACCTCGCCAACTCCTTCCGGCCCACGCTGCCCTGGTCCACCTGTGACAACTGGTGGAACACTGGTAACACACGAACACACAGAAGGACACACGCAGACACACGCTCACGCACACACACAGAAGCACACAAACACGCACACGCACATATACACACACACTCACACACACACACACACACACACTCACACTCACACTCACACTCACACTCACACACACACACACACACACACTAGCCCACACACACGCACATGCACACACACAAACATACACAGAAACACACACACACACACATGCAAACACACACACACACAC
>OMKX01074726.1:0-12339 GCA_900302425.1 Brosme brosme
GTAAGAAAGAAAGAAAAAAGATAGAAAGAAAGAATGATTAAAGAAAGAAAGAATGATTAAAGAAAGAAAGTTGGGAGAAAGTCACTCACCTGAATGTCGCTGAAAGAGCTCACCACATGCCTGAAGGAGAGAAATGATGATGGTGAGTCGGTTGGTCACTTATTTATAAGGGCAGTTTACTATTGTTTTATGTACTTTTAACAAATACAATTGAATACAATTAAATATAATAAACGGTGTGCTTGTCCTTACATCGAGAGCTCAGCGACGTAGGGTCCGTGGACCGGGTGCTCTCGAACCCTCAGCTGTGAAACATTCAACACAACAGTGACTTGAGGCAAAGGCATCTTTGTATGACTTGTTGCCACAAATATTATTTTATTGGAGTGGGGCACTGAATTCTTCGTTGTCCTTACAGGCATCTTATGGTGTTGGTCGTCTCTCACCACCAGCAGGTCATGGATCTTCTCGTTGTACACCTCAAAGTAGCTCATCTCCAGGTGGCAGGACACCTGGAAACGCATGCAGATACACCGACGAGAGCCGTGGATGAAAACATGTAGCCCGAGAAGCTAAGCTCAATGACATATGTAGCTATGTATTGATTGTAGTTATTGTTTTTTACGTTCTAGTTGTCTGGTAGGAAATGGCGAATGGTCGATAGAGTAAATGTGTAAACGTCTCCAAAACAAACATCTCATCCAATGTGGACCGTTATTGTCAAGACATGACTAAAACAGTGAAGCTACTGAAAACATAGAGAGCTCTACAGGAAGCTTTGAGATGTGTCGACGTGTAACCCTTGACCTAATGTTAATCTTTTGAACACCATTGAACCGTGGCCATGATGCAGAGGTCCAATAGGGAGTCTGTAGCATGAGAAGAGAGAGAGAGAGAGACTGCTCACCTTGTCCTTTTGAACGGAGGCCAGTCTGGAGAAGAGCTCCTGGCAGAAGCGCGGTATTACCCCGGCTTCTTCTCCAAAGCCCATCATTCTATGGGGACATTTGAAATGGAAAAACGGTTTGAATACATGCTGAATGTTAAACGTTGTGCAGGGTGAATGTCAGAACAACACATGTCAACAGCAGATGCCTCTATGTACAATTTAAAGGAAAAAGGATTTCCTGGTGGATTCCATCCAAACATATTTGACCGCTCTTTATAGCAGTTTGTTCATGACCATGCTAGAAGGACAAGCAACTTGGAAGATTTGGGTACTTTTAGCTTTAGAAGTACATCTTTCATCCTGTCCAGTATAGTCCAATCGATATATTTTCGTTTGTTTCTCTTGTTTGCCTCACACTTGGTGTCTTTTTGCAACCAAAGCACTCACGTGTACGACTTTCCAGAGCCGGTTTGGCCATACGCGAACAGGCAGGTGTTGAACCCCTCGAAGGCCCGCTCCAGGAGGGGTCTGGCCAGGGTCTGGTACACCGTCTGCTGGCTGGCAAAGCTGGGGTCCTCCTCGTCCACGGAGCAGAAGGAGAAGTCATAGGTGAAGGAGTGGCTGTGCTTTGAGACCGGATGCTGGACGACCGTCTCCTGGTCCTTCATGAAGATCACCTGTAGTGCCTTCTCCGTTTTCTCTCTAAAAACAACAGAACATTTTCACTTCACAATTTTTTATGTAGATGAATCAATGCAATATATGATTCAAAATGTAACATAAACATATGTTTGTTCTCTCGTCGGCTTAACTGTCAATTCCAACGTTTTAGGTTAATGTAATGTGATGTAATGTTATGCGTAATGAAATCTTTGTATAAACCTGGCATTGAAAGGTCGCACACGTACTGCAACCGTCACCGCACTGTTCTCCATCTTCAAGGAGTCTTGCTTTTTCAGCACCTCGCTGGGGCGGACCAGGGGCTCAGCAGAGACACGTGTCGCTGGAGGAAGCTCAGAAGGCGTGGAGTTACCCTGGATTGAAGCAGCTACACCGCTGGAGGTCTTCCTCACCTGTGCTGGGGGTAGGCTGGCGTTTGATTTGACCACACTTGAGGAGGTCTTGTGTCCTCTGGGCGCTGGAACAGGCTTCGTTTCCTCCGCTTGCTGTCTAGAACTTTTAACAGACACCGCTCTTGGGATTGGGTCTTTAACAGACAGCTTCTCGAACACATCCTTCTTGGCAGCAATCCTCTCAAACGGCGTTTTCTTAGTCGGCGTTGAAAAGGTCTTCGCATGATCCCCCGTTTCCCCTAGTTGCCTCGTTGTGGATGACGGCGTCTTATTATGCAGTGTTTTCCCAGATGCCTCTGCGATTTTAACCGGCGTAATGGCCGGTGCACCGTGTTCTTTGGCTTTAAACTTAGAAACTGTGTCCCTCAGACTTGCTGAGCGGAGTACACCGGTGAACCCGGGCGCCCTGCTGTTCTCCGACAGGACTGTGGGTGCTGGTGACTCCATGGTGGTGACCAGGCGCTGCTGGTCGGCGGCCCTGCTGGGGTCGGTGCTTAGGGATCTGTCGATGGGTACCGTCCTAGTTCTGCGTTGGAGGGTCAACCTCTTCTCGGGTGCTGCCGTCTGGGTCTTCTCTGCCGTTTCGCTCATTGTGGTCGTTTGCTCGGCGTTTTCGGTGTTGTTGGTTTTTCTTCTTTGCAGCGTGAGTCTGCCTCGGGTGGGTGTGCCAGGGGTCTGATGTCTGCTCTTTGACAGCGATGAGATCACATACGTCCTGTTGATCTCTTTGCTTTTGTACAAAGATCTGCTCTCATCACACGTTGAGTTCACAGATTGTGTGCTCAGGTGAATGGTCTTTATTTCCTGTAGCCGTTCTCTGGCCGGTGTTTTTGAAGGAGCTGATGACATGAGGTGGTCATAATACGTTGTATGCTTTCTCGCTGGTATGGAAAATAAAGACATGGCTGTCGGCTGCTAAAATAGGTCAATAAAAAAACTAAAAGCTGAATGTGACTTATCTCAGCGGCGATCCAGAATCCATTGATCTCCAGTAACTATCTATAATGAATCCTTTAGAGCTGGACAGTTATTTTATATGAGCATCATTATTGTAAGTCAATAGTAACTGTACAATAATTACCGTCACGAGTATCCATTCGATTATGTTAGTAAACAGCTTTACAACTTTAACTCAGTCAGGCGCTTTTAAAAAAGCCAGTTGGGTAATTAAGTGCAATGAGTGACTTCAGTCTGTATGTCATAACCAAAACAAAGTCGAACGGCTGCAGCGTTGTTTACCTGTTGGTCTACATCACTTCCGCATTTGCCCGCTTCAATTTGAAACTTCGGTCTCGTACGCAAGAGCCCGCTCATTGGCTGAATCCTTGAAGCAGCGTGTCCGGCTTAGATATTCAGTACACACATACGACCAATAGATGGCGATGTTTTCAAGGCTACATTCTATGGGTTACGTTCACTATACATTTATTTGTATGTGAGAGATGACGTTAAGAGACTTCCATGTCCACCCGATGGAGTATAGCATTTTAAAGAGTGATAGTGGGCCTATATTTGAATTATGTATAAGATACAGTTGAATCAATGATTAAACTTATGAAAACATGAACAAAAATAGAAATATTCCTTATTTATTTTATTAACAAAACAAACCATATACTCAGAAAAATACATAAGTGCTCTAAACATGGTGACTATTTCCTGCGGCGGTCGTGTTTCCTGATGAGGTCCATGAGGTTGTCCTTGGTGACCAGGGGCTCCTCGGGCCCAGGCTGTGCCCTCTGTTTCTGCCTCCGCTGCTGATCATGCAGGTGGGGGGAGTTGAGGAGCTGGGGGGGTAGGCTGGAGCCCGTGGGCTTCACCCGGCTCACCACCTCCAGGAACAGACGCTTGTTATTGTTGTTGAGCAGAGTGATGGCCGTCCCGCGGTGGCCCAGACGACCCGCCCTACCCACCTGGATTGACGGATTGGCCGATGGGGAGATGATGGATGGTTCAGCAGATGAATGGACGGACCGAGTTAATAAGAGTTATTACGATTAGGCTATTATTCATTCAAGGGTTACCGCAGTGAAATTGGCAGTGCAAAACAATACAGCAATTTACACGCACACGCACACACACTTTTTGATGGCGATAGAGTGAATGCGTACTAGGAAGGGCTGCATTGCATGGCTTGGTTGTTGAACATTTAGGATGCACACTAATTATAACCACAAACTACTGATGTGTAAGCCTTTCAAATGAAGCACGTTGGTGCGGAATTTACCTGATGCACGTACTCGTCCATGTTGGAGGGCATGTCAAAGTTCACCACCAGCTTGACGTTGACCAGGTCCAGTCCTCGGCCCAGCACTCCGGTGCTGATAACCACCTCAAACTCGCCCTCCAGGAGACCCTGGAAGTCATATGGGTCAATGGATCATTGTGTAATGCAATACCTGTCGGATGTTTGCAAATGTTTTTTGGGGACATTTGTGCCCTGAGCCTCCGTATCTTGGCCTCACCTTAAGGATACGGTTGCGCTCCCACTGGGTCTTGTCCGAGTGGATGGCCACCGTGTTCAGCTCCATCACCTTGGTTACCGCCTCGCACAGCAAGTCTGCCCCCAGCTTACAGTCCACAAAGACCACCACTGGCGGCTGGTACAGCTTTCGGTCCTGGAATACCATCAGATAACAAGGTGTGTTCATGTCATTTTGTTTTGATATGCAGGGATAAGGAGGCAGCAAACTCAGTTTTTTAACCATTTACATCCAAGAGACAATGAAACAATTGAGAAGGTTAATGCGATCATTTGTGGATGGAGTTGTGGCTAGGGTACGAGGTTTGATCCCCAGATGTACCTGAAGGCACACTGTGGCTGGACAGGCTGGACTACCTGCTCTTTAATGACCTGTAGCATAGTATCTGAATTCAGTCTAATTCAAATAGTACATTTTAGTGTACTATTGCGTTTTATAAAAAAAAATATTAAACCTTTACTTATTCAGGTTTGTCTCGTTGAGTATTAGGACCACTTTTGCAAGGGAGATCCGATAAAATGTCTTGTTTTAATCTTTCCAGATTTAAAACACGTGTATTTGCAAATATATCAAACTTAAACACCACCCCAAATGTAATTAGTGTGAGATTGATCCCCTTTTAACATTTTTCAGGACCTCTTTTCTCCATGAAACAAAGGGAGAACATTCCAGCATTCCTGGCTAAGGAGATTTGATACTCTAATCACTGTTTTTGGGCGACATATTTATTCAAGCGTAAATTCCAAAATAAAGAACTAGCACTTTCGCTGCCCATCAAGTGAAAAAAAAACACTCCCTGTTTATTCAGCACCATCCATCAACTGAGCAATGAAAACACCTCTCCTTTTGCCCTGCCCTGTATAAATGGTACCAGAATGGTACAAACCAATGCCTTAATTCCTGAGGTGGAGCCATGGCTCTGGGCCGACCCATTTCCTCTGGATAGGGGGAGGCTGACTAAGTGACGGCTGTTCAAATATAGTCCAGTCCATTGTATAGTCCAGTAGGGACTGGTCATTAGCGTGCTAGGAATTCCCCACCTTTCACAACAAAAAGTGGGTCATCATGGTTACCATGGCCCTTCCAAACAACTACATTCAAGATCTCTGAATGAATGGGTGTCCCCAGAGAGGACTTAAGAGCTTCTCATTCCATCAGCAGAAGGCCTTGTTAGTCTTCCAGATGGAGTGAAAACATATGTATCTCTTCTCCACACATGAGAAGCAAAGACATTTCAAGGTCCCAGAAAAAGGTCTGTAATATAATAAGCGAAGGATATAATGTCCTTCTGAAACACAAATGCTTAAACCCAGGCACCCCCACTCACTGTTTCACTCTTTAGCCCAAGCAGCTGACTCAACTGAAATTCTCGAAAAAATAAAAAACCTTCCCCAAATAAACAATGGACAAAAAAGCTCCACCTGAATGACTTATGTGCCATGGCAGGAGGTTGAGATTAAGGTATTAGAGGAGAGAGGAGAACCAGGGATTGTTCAACTAAATAGTCCACACCTGGAAGTACTTGTAGTTAATTATTAGCAATTGTGAAACATGGATTGGAGAATAAACTAAATCAATATTCATACAGTAAGTTTTTGGGCAAGTCTAGTCACACTCCATGATAAACCTGATCAAACTCAGAGTGAACAGGTTTTAGTCTGCTTTTTCTATGATAAACATGCATACAAATGACCTGGGCAGACACAGATTAGAGTTGGAAGTGTTGGCACTGGTAAAACCGTATCACACAGTCGAGCAGCAACGCTCAATGACATTTCTCTCCTCCTTCCCTCAACCAAAAGTCTGCTGTTCTTTAGACAGATGAATAGGTTGTAGCAAAAAGACGAACCAGTAGCAGTAAATATTCAGATATTTACAGTCTAATATGGACTGAGAGACCCTTCCGTTCTGTACATACATTGAGGATCTCAAAGAGCTTCTTCTTCTTGGAGGGCTCCTCTACCCAGAGCAGGATCTGCCGCACATTGGAGCAGGGTTGGTTCTTATCCCCGATGGTGATGCGGACGGGGTCACGGGTCAGCCTTCCGGCCAGCTCCTCCGTGCCCTCGGGGATGGTGGCCGAGGTCAGCAGGGTCTGCCGCTCCTCCGGGACGTGCTCAAGCACCTCCAGGACCTGCTGCTGGAAGCCCATCTTCAGCATGGTGTCCGCCTGCAGACCAGCACAGGAACACAAGAGTTGGGGCCCGGAATTCAGAGACAGATTTTCCTTTTTAAATGGGTCTCAATGCTGAAATGATAGGCGTGTGTATAAAAATACCAGGGAATGTTAAATTCTCATTCAATGGAAATGGGACATAGCAGGACAGGGGCCCACGGTATATTGTTACATCACATGATACATGAACTCAAATATTTTCTTAAATAAGTTATTATCCAAACGCTAGGCCAAGGCCAGGTTATATTGTACTAGGTAGAACCCATACCTCATCCACCACCACGACCTTGACCTTGTCCAGCTTCACGGCCTTCTGCTTCAGGATCTCCAGGAGCCGGCCAGGAGTTGCTATGGCTATCTGGAGAGAAGGAGATCCATTGTAAATGTACAACATAATATATCAAGTCAAGTGGATAAGAGACAGTGAGATAATCCTCCCATTGCTTTTGATATCAATGTTTTGACAATCTAAAAGACAAATTAAAGCTTTGTAACATACGAGATAAAAGGAAAGAACTTAACATAGAAGAGACGTCTATGGATCCTATCGAGGCTGAGTTTGTACCTTGATGGTGCTCTTGAGGCGGTGGAGCTGTGGAGGCAGGGGCATGCCTCCCACCAGCAGGGCTGTCCTCATGTTGGCCAGGCCCACCACCAGCTCCTTGGCCTGCCTTTCGATCTGGATGGCCAGCTCCCTGGTGGGGGTCAGGATCAGAGCCAGCGGGCTTGCTGGTTCTGCGCTTGTTTTCTGAAAAGACGAGACAAATACTGTTAAAGAAATGAAGGTGGTTACCCAACAAATCCAAACACATTTTACACAGGGGCTGTATAGTGAAGTGGCGTATAGTGAAAAAAATCGATATGCTATTGCAAAGCACAAAACAAAACACAAAAAATCACATTACACATATATTCAAAGAATATGAATCGGTTAATGTAAATGACAATATCCTACCTCCAGTGCCCGAATTACTACAGGTAGCAGAAAGGCTACAGTTTTTCCAGAGCCAGTGTCGGCGCTGGCAATCACATCTCTCCCAGTCAAGCCAACCGGCACCATCTGCATCTGGACCGGTGTGGGTGCCTCGTAGCCCGCCTTCTTCAGGTTGCCCCCCAGCGTGGTAGGGAATCCACAGTGCTGGAACTCCACGATCGGTCTGCACACGTCTGTCCCCTGGGCTGCGATGCCAAGCTCCCGCTTAATCCGGTCCACTTGGTCTTCTGTCAGACCCGATATGAACGGGTCTTCGTTGTACACGTACCCCGCCTCATTTTGGACACCTGCAGTGTCTGACTGTTGCCGAGGAGGAGTACTTGACTTTTCTGTTGTTTCCTGTTTGTGGTTAAAGGAGTCCACTCCGAGGCCCTTACCCATCTTGGTCAGGTGTTTCCCCTTGCATTCTAGACTGCAGACGTCGTTGTCGGTGCTGTCACAGATGTACTCGCCGTAGCGACCACACATCACGCAGACCGGTTCGCCAGGTTCGGGCCATCTCTGGCTCTTTCGGAACGACTTGACAGGTTCCTCCTCCTCTTCTTCGTCTTCACTTTCGCCCGAGGAAGAACCGTCACTACTTTTAACGGGACATGGGCTCTTTTCCAAAGATGTGGCCTCAGCATGGGTCGATATTTGTGTTATGGTTGTTGTGGTTGACGATGATGATGTTGCCAGTTTTTGGGTTAGGGGTTCTTCTGGGGGGACCACCTTCTCGTGGGGTACTGGTAATGTAGACGCTGGTTCGAGTTCCTCCTGGATCTTTGGACTCCCGATGGGTTCCAGGTTCTCCTCCTGTTGCACCTTGCTCTTTTTTGTAGGAACTTGTCGTGGACCCTCGGTGGGTCTCTTCACTTTCAGAGCTCTTGGCATAAACATGTTTTAGATTGTTTACTCTGTAGACGTAAGGAATGGATTTGGTATCATAAGGCAGCCAACAGATATTGCAGCACACCTTTAGCTTTTTAAGTTATTTGTCTTGTTTTCACAAACATCTTCCAGGACTCATTAACTACAAAGCAATAAACGGGATGGAATTGATTGCATTAAATCCAGTACGCTGGGGTTGAGGTAGACGTAAAGTTGTAAAGTAATCCAACGCTATTACATTTTCCACACACACAAATACAGACTTATACAGAATACAGAAATACAGAATTATTCACCGCTCCTAAATGTCAACAAACATCTTGGCGCCTGCTGATGACGCACAGGGCCCTTTACATGCTGGGTATTGTAGTTTTAGAATTGCTCTCCTAGATCCAATACCATTATTAAACCCTTGTAGGACTTGTATCGTTTGTATGAAAATATATTCAGTTTCTTTGAACAAATATCTCCGTGTTACGTACATTCAAAGCACGCACTCGGTTTGGTATTTTTGCTCTTGTGTGTGTGTCTAGTGAAAGTAGGAAACAAAACAGCACATGGAAAAAAGTATGCCATTCATAGGGCGCGTTGGTAAATATTTATATAATTCATCCAATAATCATTATTTATTTCCCTCTAATAGAATCACGTTGTCCTCCATTATAACCTGTTAAAAAATAAATTGTCTGTGTGGTCGGCGCATGCGCACCGCTGCGAGTCTAGAGACAGTGCGGCAGGAAGACCGCAACAAGGCACACAGTGGCTGATTACAATCGGGACGTAAAAGCACGGACTATTCTTTAAGGAATGTGTAAACATGAATAGAAATGCGTCACTCGCGACTCATAAAGGACAAATGTGGAGTTTTTCTTCTTTCGTAATTATTGTGCAGAAGAAGACGCTGAATCCCATCTGAATGAAGGGGGACCTCGCATCTACTCTGAACCAGCCCGTTTGAATTGGTTGCGCGGCGGAGAATGACTGGAAAATACAAAGAACAGCGAGTCATATGGCAACGTGAAGTCAGGGACAATATCTATGTAGACAACCGTTGAAACATTTATTTTCCTCTGTTTGTGGACAGTTGTAAAGAAAGACACTGCATCTCAACAAGTCAATTATTCTGCATGAAATTCTAATAGGGGGAATGCCATCGCTCTCTGTTGCCTAATAGGGAGCTTAAATCCAAGAAGTGAAATATGGGTGAAGTTCAAGACATCAAGGATGTTAAAAAGATATTTATTGCTCCGGCAATAAAGCCTTTTGATCACTACGACTTCGCAAGAGCCAAGATTGGTTGCAGCCTAAAGTGGTTGGTCACCAAGGCGTATGGGACAGGTAGGGCTCATCATATGGTTCACATATTATTACACAGCAGAAGTATGATGCATCTGCATTTTTGTGCACATGACTCGTTTATTGACAAAACACTTGGTGTTACAAATCAATCGAGCATGTAATCAAAGCCTTCACTAATAAATACTTATCTCCAAATTGTATTTCGTAGCTGGTCCATCGTCTACGATGAGGTAGGTGGCAAGTGGAAACCATAAGCTACACCATAAACACGGGTTGAGGAGAGTAGGGCGGGGTGGGGACTACACTGCACGTCAGACCACCACAGAATAACTCAATAAACTAATGTAGGCCTACCTGCTCCACGGACACATTATACAGTAAATAAAGATATAGGATGAGACTCGATGTCTGGAATCCAAGAGCAGCAACATCTTATTCTGCTTAGTTTAAATAAGAAGCCTGTATACAAAATAATTGATCTGCTTTTTCTTCAAAAAAAGAATTGACTACATTGTAAATCAACATGTACATCCGAAATCAACATGTCGATTTTAAATAAATTCAAGTTCCAGGTTAAAGACTGCACTTAATTTACTAATGTGAGAGGATTGATTGGCTGTCTACTGTATTCTATTCTGTTCAATTCCTAGTAGCATTACTCTGAGTAAGCTATCATTAAGACCCATTTAGTCTCCATGTGGTTTTAAACACACACCATCACATTCCAGTCATGAATATAAAACTATAAAACTATACATTTATGAGCAAGGCAGAGGGCCTCTGCATGGGGCAAACCAATGGTGTCTGTGCAGCCAGATGGTCCATTATCCCAGCCCTCCTCTCTGCTAAGTGGAAGCGCCAAACACACACACATTTCCCGGGTGTATTCCCAACCAGGACCAACTGAAATGGGTTGAGTCCAAAAATACTTTCCCTTCAACAGAGAACCAGGCCGGGAGAAGAGAGGAAGAAAAGACAGGGCCCAGATTGGGAATTGAGCAGACATTTTTTATCCAAAGCCATTAAGTGTATTGAGATACAGGTCCTTAGCATAGGGTGTATGTACGTTGGTACAAGAGGCTTACAGGTAGGCTTCAGACATTTGGGATCGAACGCAGTATCTTGTCGTTTAGAGTTAACCCTCTAAACGACACGTTACCCTTAACACTGCACTATCCAGCTCCATGTAGGAAGTCTAGCAAAATGACAACACCAGCATGTCTATTGAATGCAAGAGTCCAGATGAGCAACTGTGAAAATGTTGAATAATGATTTTTCTGAGGAAAAAATGCACTGCCTTTGAGCAAGTTATTATCCAGTACCTTGATAATGGTATGCCACTAAAACTCTATTTTGGTAAACCCAAGGAAATTGTGTTACTATTTGTAAAGGAGGAAACAGACACATGGATTGAAATAACAGTTAAGGCACCTTTTAATTTTGGTACAAATAGAAACAAAACTATCTAAATGGCATCATAGTCTTCTTGCACAGCTAACTGTTCATCCTCATGGGTCTAGTACCAGCTACTGCCGAGTTTTAAAGAGGCGACAGGTGATTAGTTAATTGACAGCAACTGCCACTAACCCACCTGTCTTCATAAATCAGATCCCGAGAGCCACACCCCCTCATAACTCTCCCCACAGACAGCTCAACCACCCACACACACACAGCCACCATCCACACTTTTATTAAACCCTGGTTTTGTGAGTGATGCCACATGCATGCTTTATATCATTTTTGTTCGTGGTATTAAAAGCTGCTGTTATCTGTCTCGTGGTTAGAAGTGAGTGCTGCTTTAAAATTGAAGATGCCAGACTAAGGTTATATGATGACATTTGTGAAGTTAGTGTTGTTCACTCTCTCTTAGAAGATGTGTGTGTGTCTGTGTGTGTGTGTGTGTGAGGAGAGAGTTGTTAGAAGAGGTCTGGTAATCTAGCTGTTAACTTCAGCATATCCATTGTTAATACCGTTACTGATATAAAACTAGCTTGTGGTGGAATACACACACACACACACACACACACACACACACACACCATACACACACATACACACTCACCATACACAAGCAAACAAGCAAGAGTTAGTGCACAACACCCACCACACACACATGGACACAGTGCATTATTCTTTGATGAGGAGGAAGACTGAGAGAGGGATGTTCCCAGTGAGATGAATCGATCGGGACTCTCTTCCCCGCTGCAGTTGCTATAGCAACATCAGAGCCTATCTACGGATCTCCCAGAGATTTTCTCTTAGCACACGGAGGAAAAAAGGCACAGGGCAGACTTTACAGGAGAATGAATGAAGAATCCATGCTTGGCTAGAAAGGCTTACTGTGTTTTACTTTTCTATGTTAAAAGTTAACATAGAAATTATAGTTATATTGTGTTGCTGACAATCGTTAGCTTTATTTAAAGTGTGAATACATTCCTATGTTGTGATGTCGGATATCCACCCCTTCATTTTGCTATTTGTTCCTCCCTTCTAACAAAGCACCTCCTCTTTATTTTTAAATAAATAACAGAGACTTCAAACACATATTGCTTTGG
>OMKX01074729.1:0-11859 GCA_900302425.1 Brosme brosme
GTGTGCTGTAAACACCACGCACCACTTGGACAAGCTGTGAGGTCCAGTGAATGCAAGTGAATGTGTGTGGTCATGTGCTCATGTGGTGTGTGTGCCGTGATGTGTTTGTGCTTCTGGTCATGTGCCTGTGAGCGCCTGAGGAAGTGTGTGTGTGTGTGTGTGTGTGTGTGTGTGTGTGTGTGTGTGTGTGTGTGTGTGTGTTTCTCCTCATGTGCCTGTGGACATGTGTGCGTGTGTGTGTTACCAGCCAGTTTCTCTGCCAAGCAGCCCAGGACAGCAGTGGTGTTCCTGTGTTTCGCAGGGCTGAGAGCATCCTGACGGGCCACGGTTGAACTCAGACTCAACATGTCTGACAGCTTCTGGAGAGCATCCTACAAACAGAGACCACATTAAGAACCCAAGGTCGTCTACGGCACAGAAACACCAGTTTTTACAGGAATTTGTCGGCCACTATTGATCCTCTGGACACCTTTTTGTGTCACTATTCAATCCTTCGTTACCGTCTCCATAAAATAGGCAGCAGGTACTTACCTTGGTGGGTAGGGGGCACTCGTCAAGCAGAAGGGTAATCACAGCAGGACCCAGGGGATCGTCCAATGGAATCACTCGGATTAGAGACTGGACAACCTCTAGCCAGCCGTCGTCTAGGAGAGAAATTATTACATTTGATGGGTCAGAAATGAGTCGGGAGAGGTCTCATCATTCTCTCATTCAGAGACACGCGCAGTAACTATAAACAGATATTCTCACAGAGAATAATAAAAATAACAATTAAATTGTAATTGTTAAAAAGTATATATATTTGTCTTTAGTAAGTTTTGCTGCTAGGGATCTCTTAATCAAAACAATAACAGAAGATGTAGTTTGATGACATAGGGAAGTAAAGTGGGAATACTACCAATATATACACCAATACCAATATACACCAATACTACCACTACCACTGCCGTTGACAACCTATATGAAGTGACTTACGCAAAAATCATGTTCATGGTCAAGTTAATGTATTCACCTTACGTTTAGTGACGTTATGTTATTTCATTCTAAGGAAATAGCTGCAAATAACATAACGTTAACTTGCTAGCTTACCATTAGATGAGTCAACTACCCACAGCTGTATATTTTGTTTTGTGGGGTAGACAAGCGAGCTTATCCATGGTCAAAACAATCATACTAAAAAAAAACTTGATGAGCATGTTGAACAAATTACAGTGTTTCCCACAGAATTTGATTCTACTTGTGGATGTAGCCTAAGGCTGGGGTTGAAGGTGTTGTCGTTTTTTTGTTAAGATTAAAAGATCTTGGATATTCAACAGATATTCACACTCTGAATTACATTGATGAAACCCGGGGAACGAAAGACGAGATCACCGCTACGAGTCCTGTGTTTCTAGCGGTATATACCTGCCAAGGAGTCGGGCAGCAGCACTCGTTTGGTCAATATTTCTACACAAAAGGCATCATATGCCCTTTAACTTCCGGGGAAACACTTAAAAACACTTATCCAGTAGAGACCTAATTTATTGAGAAGATAGATCAATAGCGATCTAGCTTACTACAATGTGCCACTTTAACAACTTGCTCATGCCAGCCACCAAGCTAATGGAGTGTTTTAATGTTTCCCACAATACAGACATAACTTGGATGGGTCATTTTTGGATTCTCTATTTTTGTATCTGCCAGAGACAATGACGCCATCCCCGATCAATTACGTTTCCCATACATTGACTTTTTTTTTTTAAATGTGCAAAATATTATTTCATTGTAGAGCTGCGCACGACACATTGATTCGCTATCGCTCTCTCTCTCGCTCTCTCTCTGTCACCAACACACTGACAACAGACCATCCGTGATTAGCCCCTCCTCTCCGTGCACACTCTGAATCAAGACATGATCATTCGCGGGAGGAAGGATGTTGTTGGCTTTTCCCCGCAGAGAAAACGGCTGGCCGAATTCATTAAAATAATCAATCCCAAGTTCACGATGAGCATGAGGGATGCTAGCCTGGCATCGCCAGAATGGAACTTCTCTGATCATTTCCGATTTCCAAGTGGCGTCCCCAATGGGCGCCGACCAAAATGCCTCTGGACAACCAATCAGAGCAACGAAACGGGTGACACTGTACTGAGCGACAAAAAAACATTTTTCTTCTGAACAAAAGCTACTAGTGCAGTCGTTTGTTCTTTTTGTGAAAACATACCGACCAGTGTGTTTAATACTGTCTCGATAGCGGATTCAACAGACCGTTCTACATCAGCGACAGCCATCTTTGTGGTTGTTGAAAATACCTCAACGGCGCTCCTCTGCACCGTCATCGTATTTATCCTGCATCATATTAGATAAACGGTTGTGATTGGTCGGTCTATCCCGTACCGGGCAGAAATGTTTTGGTATGGGGAGGGGAGCCAGACCTTATTTGCAGAGCAAATGAAACACGGTATTATATCCAGTCTTATTAAGTCATTGGTCATGCAGTTCTTTACCTTCTTTTTACTGTTGAAGAGCTAGCGGGATACATTTCTAAACAGAAGTGTATCACTTTTAATCCATTGGGAACTAATTGGAATGTGAGATGTCTCTGGTTTAATTGCATATTAGTTAGGCTGTTATTTAGTGAAGGGTACTTTGTCATTTGCCTTTTGTGTAGAAATAATGAGAAAGTTATGGCTTTATAGAGAGGAGCACTGCTGCTTGAACGGTGATCGTGTCTTTAGTACCATGCGTCACATCGCTGTAGTTCAGAGCGTGAATATCTTTTGAACAACTCCCAGAATCCCACATTACTGCTTGTGCTCACATGCATAATATCAAAGGGATGCATACCCACATGCACAAACACGCTACTACCTGTCATATTGCACAGGTTATTTTAACATATCACAATCAAAACACTCCTGCCCTGAGTTTCACAATTCCCGGGTAGAAAATGAATTGAAGGGTTTACCAGCCACCACACATCTTTCTCACCTGTTTCTGCCATCTCATGCAAGGTGATCATGGAGTAGGGGGGCTCCTGGTCACTAAAAACAAGGCACAAGAGAATATAAGGTTAATATGGGCTTTGTATTGCACCCACATACACTAACATTCATGGCAGTATTTTTAGTTTGTGGCATGTTATAAGCAATATATACATGTCATATTTATATTACGCAATTATTTGTGAGGGAGTATTAAGGTGCTTTTTCGACTAGATGATACCATTATTGTTGTGAGTAATCAGAACCCATGTAATCTGATAAGTATAACCTCTTATAGCCTATTCCTATTTAGGTTCTTTCCTAGAATCATTATATAGCCTAATTGATACTCAAACTGTCAACACAAGCTCAAGCAATTCAATAATACAATACAAATAACGATGACGATGCTTAGACAAAGAATATACAGTAAACATCCAACACATTCATCAGCTAGGTCAACAAATAGTATTAAATGTTAATGTGGACAAGCAACATAACATTCACACATTTATTAATTGTCTGATGATATATTAAAAACAGCTTCAGAATTGTATGTTTATTTTGCTATTTGTGTTAGTTATATTCTATTAACTATGATGTTTCTGGCTTGAGTTTGGCAGCAGTTAAATAATTTCCTCTGGGATCAATAAAATTATCTGTGTCTGTTCAACATTAACTTTCCCAGCCAAATCATATATCACATTTCTAGGAAATAACTGCTTTAAGCCTCGTCATCAAACCTAATGCAGTCCTTTTTCCAGGAATATTCCCTAAGCTATTCTCAAACAGCCCATGAGTAATAGTCGCTAATGGCAGAATCTTAAAGGGGAATACTTATGAGCTGCAACGAGATCGAGAAAAACGATTGGAAATTGTGACGGTTGTGATGATACTACTGCTGGACTTACTTGTCCACAAGGGTTCTGATGACAGAAAGTGTGTCCAGCACCAGCCCATCTACATTCTGTTTCTTCCGTCTTGGCTCATGGGGTCCACGCCCACGGCGCGGTGGTCTCACCGGGTCCCTTGGCCGGCTGCTTCTGGTCTCACTAGTGTCTACGGCGGCTCCCGTTCCCTGATCCACCCGTCGGGCCTGCCCGCGGACGGCCCTTGATGACCCATGGTAGTGGTCCTCCAAGTCACTGTCCTCTCGGCACACACAGCTGTTACCCATAGTTACTGTGCCGGAGACGGCCCTGGCGAGGGTCTCCCAGAATGAATGAGGGGGTTTTGAGGAGGAAAGGAAGAGCAGAACCTGCACAAGGCTCCTGCAGGCACAGAAAGTGATCCAAGCTGCTACTATCATATCATTTGGAGCGCTTGGTTGTGTGGGAGTCTTGTCCCAATCGACCAGGTGGGATCAGTGGTGCTGATCATAGCGTGGCCTAGCGGGGAAGCCAAATTCTTTGCTCCTTTCAATACTCGTTTTGGTTGGTTAAATGGCCTGTGACAAGCTGGTGAAATGCGATTGACAGAGCACTAAATGTTATGGATGTTACCGACACAGGGTCCAACTTTCCCCACTGTCTCCCACACCTGAGAATAACAGAGAGAACCATGAAAATGTTATCAAAAAGGTATACCACCTTCATTTTGCTCATAGTCCAAGTTGTCCACACTTAACTGTGGTGATCTATAACAATATAGCCAACTAATCGTGTTCACATATTTGATCCTTTAAAGACCTCCTAAGCAAGTCTTGCTTTTCTAATCCTGTCACAGTACTGGGAAAGTTGTACCTAATACTGGATAATATCATATGGAATGAAGTAAAGCATTAATCACATGAAACATTATTTAAACTTCCATCGTTAATGTAGGATACTAACTATAAATAATTTTGTTCGAGGACAGTCAGAGCTCTTCAGTGGCTAGTAACTTAACATGAACACCTTTATGGTATAATAATTGCACATTGAGTGTGATTTAAAAAGCGTTGTTATTTACATGGTTAGCTAGTAGCCACCCATCACGCTTGTAAAGTGCAAGAGGCACATAAGCAGAAATCAGATGTCAGTCCCACCTAACACCCGGGCTTATTATTACGTTAACACAAATAATGCAACTAACATCTTTCGCCCAAGACCATTACTTACTCTGTGAGATATACGTGTCGAAACGGAATCCACCAAGAGGTGTAGCTTGAAGTAGCCCACAGTGTATAATATAGGGTTCAGCAGACTCTTGGTTATGTTAGCAAGCTACACAAGTTAGCAAGTATTGGTAGCAATTTTCTACGCGTAACGATTTAACAACTGACTATTCAGTCACCATGTTTGTAATTTCTTACAATCAAATATTTGTGACTATGTAGGCTTCAATATGAATACACAATAATAATTTCACTTGACGGTAGCAAGCGTTTCGTATACACATACACTATAAGGCTAGCGGCGCAAGCTAAGTTCCGTAGCTTTAGCTCCAGTAGGATGTGGACGCGGAGGCTGGGCGGCTGACGACTAGGGGTGTAACGTTACTGTTCTCCAAACAAATACCATACAAAGGAGTCACAACCACAACTGTTGCATCAAGTCTTTGTGGTGGACTTGATCACAATCACATGAGTTGGCCATTTGTACTTGTAGGGTAAATATATATATATATATTTTTTATGTTTTTACTGTAACTGTAACATTTTATTTGTCAGTTTCAACATTTAACGATAATGGTACTTTTTTCAATTTCAATTTTCAATTTCAATTGCAATAGGCGTACCGTCTTCAGCGCTGCATAACACCACATTTAATTATTCATATCATTATTGTCAATATTCATGGCTCTGTACATTTCTTAGATTCAGATGCCTTGCCAATGTCTATTCCCTAAAGTTTTATTTTAAATACATCAGTCAGACGTTGACTCTAGAAGGAGATACGTTGAAATCATTTTAACCCAAGCTAAACTAGGTCTTATGAAATATTTTTGTAGTTCTATCTTATATATATATATATAAATGTTCCCCAAAACAATATCATCCCTGATGTTCCACTGATTGTAATGCACGATGATGTCGTTGGTTATGAATAGATTAAAAACACATTTGAATGAGATTTAGAAAGAGGAAATGGCAGTGATTTGGAACTAAAGCAACCTGAGGTATTCAGCCATGTTTATTGATAGCTATGTTGTTCAATACAGTTTGGCAGAATCATGACTTCATGTGATTACACTAAGACTGTAAACCTCTTTAATAATAGCCTACAATAGGCGGCATTGATATAGGCATAGGCCTAAACAATTACTAAACAAATCTGCTGATGAAACGTAATAGGCTGATAGATGGACATTTTCTTATTAATCTTTGTAAGGACAAACAGCTCACAATATTAGATTTATAGCCCAACATTAGGCTATCTAACATTGTGCAAGTTTACAATGGTTTAGGGTATAGTTTTCAACTTCTCTTGCTGTTTATCTTCTCCTGGTATTTCCAACTCAAACCAAAAACAAATAACAAGATAATGCATTCTGATAAACTATGTCTGTTAATTGTTTTCAAACTAGCTACAAATTAGGGCCGGCTTCTGTCGAGAGATGTGTTGAAGCAATTGTCACGATACATGCCGCATTTTCCAAGATCTTTGGAGAAGGTTTGTGACAGAGGATGGTAGGTACATGGAGAGCTCTCATACGTCGGCCGGAGCGCACCATACTCGCTCGAGGTAGTCTTGAACCAGGGATTCAAGCCTCGCCTCGCCGGTGACGTTTTGGTATTCACTGAAATCATGCAGGAAAAAACGGGATTTCCTGCATTGAAGCATGTTGGTGCTTGGTTATGGTCTCCCTGATGGTCTTCAACAGATGACATTCCTGGCAGTGTCTATTAAATGAAGAAAAAAGCATGAAATAAACCTAATACAATATTATTTTTGAAAGCACCTTCAGCCACAAACATGTGTGACGTAGCGAACACCCAACACATCTCTCGTCAAGTCAGCAAATTAACACGTTTTTAAACGATATAAGTCTTCCCAATTACCGTGACTGCATATCTCAATAAAATACATGCTGCTGGCTTAGCTTTTTAACATGATGTTTTAATGCTGTCTGCGTACATATAAATTACCTTGATTCCAACCGCAACGTTAGGCTGGTGTTTACATAAACTCTGCGACTAGCAACCATTCCCAAGTTTCTATGGATTTAGTTACTAGGCAACCGGCGTTCTACAAACCCAGCGTCCCTACAACGTTGGCTGCGATTGGTCGGCAAGTCCCCTATAGTTGTCAATCATAGCACATGAAGGCGGGTTCCTATGACGCACATTTACCGCGACTGAATCAGACGTTTCTGTTAAGAACAGATGGGCAACTTCAGCTGATCCACCTTTCTCACACTTTATAAAAACCTTCATATAATTCATATATAAAGGCACATTGTAATATAATAAGTAGCAAGCTTTAGAAGATGGACAGTGAATTTCAACGAGATGGAAGGGTCCTGGACCTCACCGATGATGCTTGGAGAGAAGACCGACTTCCTTACGAAGATGTCACTATTCCTCTGGTAGTTATTTATTTAAATGATTTGTAATGCAAACTTAATCCTACTAAGCCATGCGCTCGTTATGCTGTTAAGTCGCACTATTTGGTAGGCCTAGGTGCATTAATTAGTAGGATAATGCTGAAAGTGGGAATTAACAGCCTGCATCAGGGGTTTATTACTGTTAATTTGACGTCAGTCATAATTCTGGTCGTCTTTCTTCCGCCAGAGTGAACTGCCCGAGGCTGAGCAGGATAATGGCGGATCAACAGAGTCTGTGAAAGAACAAGAGATGAAATGGACGGACCTGGCCCTTCAAAGCCTCCACGAAAACACCCATAACACTGGAACGTAAACGGACTAATCAAATGTGTCACGTCTTGTCTTTATAACATGCCACCCACAGACATACTCTTTACACGGGGCTGGCAGCCTTTTCCGAAACTTGTAAAACAGATGTTTCGAAATGTCAATAAGTCATGTATTGTAACCTTGAAAGCACAAGAAATACATCAAATGTCAACACCACAAAGCCAGACCTCTTTTTCAATCATTAAAGCAAAACAGGCATTAGTCTGTACTGATTTGAATCATAGAACAGTAGTGTTTTACATTGTTAAAAATAATCAAGTCAGAATGCAGGTGTCTAAACACAATCTTGACCTGAAAACGATACTAATTTCAGTTTGTTATCCAGCTAAACATGTGGATGTCATATTGGATTGAGAACAAAAGCAAAGCAAAAAAAAGGGGAGGGCTTAAAATAAGTCATTTTTATTAAAGATGAGAGAAAGACAGTAGAATGATTAAGTGGGATTCCATCAACCTGCACTCAGTTTAGTATAACAATATTCTTGAGAATCATAGCATTACAGTAAATCATAATTTAAACAATCATGAGAGAGAATTTCCATCACTGCAACTGCATCAATGACATGTAGCTCATGTGTCTCCAATAAAAAACATGCCTAAAATTCAGTTTGGTTAGTTTAGTTATTAAATTGAAATCCAGAGTTATTCTAGAGTTTTCCGGAGGAATTCAACAAGGAGATGTTGTGGAAAACCAAAGTCCATCTGGACCACCACAAAACCCTACCACAGAAAGAAGGGGAAAAGAGGTGTCACTTAACAATATTTGAACAATATAAATATTTTCATGTGTGGTTATACCAAGTTTAAAGTTCAAATAACGTAACTGATTTGGAAATTAACTTTTTGGAAAAAAAGTTAATTTCCCACTCACATTCTGGGGAAGCACTTCGGGGTTCACGATATCAAATAAGTTGGCTCCCTGCTTGTCCAACAGCCTTGTCAGCTCAGGCTCCAGAACTGGAGCACACAACACAGACACATACAGCACCAACAACAACAAACTATGGGCTTTTGACATAAATAAAAACAAAAAACGTTCTCTCTCAGGCTCTGGATCTTACCAGACAGGATCTTTGGGATGCCAATCTTCTCCACCGCCTCTCTTAAGTACTTCTGCTGCACCGTATCTAGAAGCTAGACAGGAAGGGTTATGTTTCATAACAGGAAAACAGTAAATAAAACAATCAAGAGGGTATCGTGTTGAATAACCAAGGTAAAACGCATTATAGATAAAATAATACAACAAAGAAGGGTGGATGTCTACAGGGAAAAATTAATTAATGTAAATTCATTACAGCCGTGAAGAAAAAACCAAAACAAAAAGAAACAATAAAACATTGTGTACCTGTTGGTTCTGTTGAAGCTCTGCTCTCAGTATAGTGATTCTAAAGGAAACAAGTCATCAACGAAGGCCTTACACAAGGGCAAACACAAGGAACACAAACTCTGCTACAACATGTGGTTTTACAGGTATTTAAGTAGATAAAAGACTAGGGGAGTGGTCTTACTCTGAGGCGTTACCATGGAGGAACAGCTTTTTTTCGGAGTATGAAGCGGTGACCACCACTTTTACCCCCTAAATCAAACAAACAGAGAAAAAGTTTGCATACACAATGTCCTCCTAAACAGAATCCAAATTAAAACAATAATGGATGCACCAATACCACTTTTCCCATAGCGAATGGCATTAGGGTTGTGTGTAAATTTATTATCAAAAGAACATTGCATATTGGCTGATACCCAGGGCTGATCCATTCCAATTATTAGTGTGGTTGCAAAGCAAGCCACACTATTGTAATCATGTGTCTTATTATTATTATTTTTACTTATTTTTACTTATTATTTACTTATTACCGCCTGATTTTCGGTAATTATCTCCTCCTACAGTGTTGCAGGTATAAAAATGTAGCCCATAGCAAATAATTGCACATATATCGGTACAATGCGCCATTCCTACGATTTTGAAAACTTTGCGTATTTTTTTAAATTATTAATATTTATAGTATTAATATTTAATATCGAAAGTGAATGGGGCAAAAACGCAACAAAAAAAAATCAACCACTCCAAACCTGAACACCTGAGAGTTCTCAAATTAAATTAGCATATGTAGACCGGAAGTACGATGGTCTCCAAAAAGTTTTGTTCCGCTGTGACCACAGGGGGCGCTATAACTCGTGGTCACACCTATATGACCGTGTAACGCACCCCGTTTTATAAACAAATCTGAAAATTGGTATCTGGGCCTTATTTGACATGCTGAATCTTTTTGCAAGTGGAACCAATAAGGTCCGTCAGGATAGATTTTGCTGTACCTTGAAAGTTTTGGAAAACTTTGAAAAAATTGTAAAACCCGAACCGTAGGCTCAAATGACCCACACATACTCCTTAATACTGCCCGACCTTCCAGTATTATTTTGGTTATGATTCATCAAAAAACGGCTTAGTTATGGCCGATTTAATAAAAAGATACGATTATGCAAATGAGACGCCATTGTTCAACAAATGCCAAGTCCGCTTGGCATTTGAACCCCAGAGGCCTAAAATGTGGTGTGCCCATCAAGGAACACCCCCTTAGGTAATTTGGAAAGTTTTGTTTTGATAGCTAACAAAATGGCGTCACAGGGTCAATTTCAAATTACCACTATTGCAGATGCTCTGCGAGCATTTTTTTATAATGGAAGCCAATGGGGAAAAAACGCTGTCTTCAACCATTCTGAAGGCAAACAACTCAGGGTTGTCAAAGTTGGTACACGTATAGAAACCCGGCTTAAGCAGGCCTCCAAAAAGTAAAGTACCGCTTCGGCGACAGGGGGCGTCATAACTCGCGATCAAACAAAAACAATCAGCCCCATTGTTCAGTCAATCGCAAGTCCGCTTCAAAGCGGTCTAGGGACTTGAAACTCGTCCTGCTCGCTCATTCGCCTCGTTGGCATTAGCATGTCGGCACGCTCAAGGAACATTGCGCACACGACGAGTTGGCGCAACCACACGCCTTTTCTTTAGAAAATGCACATGCGGCGACATGTCTAGTTTGTATCTAATATTCTAGATTGAGACCATTCGTATGGGGTTAAACCATGTGTAATATTTACTTTCCCTTCGGAGCTATCCAACATGGATCTATGCGAAAGAGCATCAGAAAGTTTTAGGGATACATATTATGAGCCTGGTGCATCCCTCATTTAGCCTGGCACCGCCCACCTACGTGCTTCCGCTCAATTTTCATTTTCCTTCAGTACTAGGTCTGGGTTTGCGGTATATTTGAAGGTTTTCTCCAGGCCAAATTTTGGGCGTCCAATCAGCGAACAGAGGGAGTGGCTGAGAACAATGACGTTGAGGTCGTGCGTCAGTTTGAGTTGTAGTCAGAAGACCATGGAGAAAGATGCGAGCGAAGCTATTCGGTCTGTTGTGGCAACGCCGCCGAATATCGAGAAATTAAAGCCGGAGCAAGAACAAGCTTTGCTGAGTTTTGTTGGTGGCCATGATGTTGTGGCGCTTCTCCCCACGGGGTTCAGGAAAAGTTTGATTTTCCAGCTGGCTCCGTTAGTGGTGAAGGAGTTGGCTCAAGGGCTCTTTATGGTTCCATGTTCACGCAACGCAAGGACCACGCAGACGCTTCGACGTAGTCGTGAACGTTTATGGTTCTGCGTTGGGCTTACGTGTCGCTGTGCAATTCATCGCCACAACGGTAGGGGCGCTATGTTTTTTGTAAAGACTGTCGCTATGCAATTCATCGCCATAACGGTAGGGGCGCTATGTTTTTTGTAAAGACTGACCGACCACCCAAGACTCATATCTTCCGGCTTTGCCCTATCGTGTTTATCTTCCGGCTTTGCCCTAGTCACAGTGAACGATGGCGATCGAGAGAGAGCGACTGCTGTTGAAATTTAATCTGATCGAAATCGAGCAAAGAATATTGATATTGCAGATGTTGATGCGACGTGCTCACAGCCAACCGACTCAAACACTTTTAAAAATGGCGGTGTTTAGGGATGAGAGAACCGGAAAAGCGGATTGCTGGAAATGATGTATTTAGCGGAC